>JAEUWL010000714.1:0-128100 GCA_018524415.1 Podaxis rugospora
GAGGGGTAGCTTGGAGGAACGAGCTCGCGATGGCTGTCCGATTGGATCGGGAGGTGAACCGACTGGTCTGGGCCCACCGAGACTTCCATGTAACTAGGGCTCGAAAGCTTAACGGACGAGAATTGGGGTCTGTAACATCGGGTTGGCACATAGTTTAACACCCTCGAAAATACACAGTGACCAGAGTCCACCCACGCTTTCAGCAATGCTTGAAACAGTCAGACAAAGAAGTCTCAACCTATGGACACAGGACTTAAGTCCCTGGCCAGCATACAATTACGCCACTACCATCATTGTCGCGAACACAATTGCAACGCCCCAGCCAAGTGACTGCAAAAGTCATCCGAAGATTCCCCGATCACCTAAAGCCCAAGCTTGAGATCACAAGTTACTCACAATCAAGACATTCCTGGAGGATCCCAGGAAACCGGAAGGGATGCCTGATAGCATCTTCAAACATTTCATTTGACTTGTCAGCTGTTTCTTTTTATGAGGGGGGAAGTTATGGAAGAAGGACCGCAAGGGGAAGTATAAGTTGGTCATGGTAGATGAAGAAAAGTGGTATCACTTACTTAAGGCACAAGGGTATTTTCACAACGCACATTTGGCTCCTTGAACGCTTCTGGTGGCCTTACCTCGACAATGACGTTTGCTGGTTCATCAAGACCTGTCATGAATGCCAAGTCAGAACCATTCAACGCATTTTCATTCCACCTACCATTCCTATCCCCTTGTCCCTCTTTCTTTTTTTTTTTAAAAATCCGAGTTTATTGCAATAGACTAGCTACTACAAACAGGTGCACGATAGCAGTCCCAACCTTGTCCCTCTTTCAGAAGGTTTACATCAATACAATGTTCATGCCGAAATCGAATGGTTTTCATTACATAGTACATGCTCGATGCTCATTATCTTTGTATCTGGAGTGGAGGATGCTTCGCCATGAAAACATGCGTGCAATAGGAGCTTTCATCTTCGAGGACATTTTATGTAGATGGGGTGCAATCGAGGAGATCGTCACTGATAATGGGCCTGCGTTCATTCAAGCTGTTGAACATCTCTCACAGAAGTATAAGATCAATCATATTCGCATCTCACCTTATAACCTGCGAGCGAATGGTCCAGTGGAACAGCAACACTTCGATGTTAGAGAGGCTTTAGTGAAGGCAGCGGATGGTGTGGAGAGTCGGTGGACATCGGTCGCACCCTCTGTGTTCTGGGCTGAGCGCATATCTATTCAGAAGTCGATGGGATACTCACCTTATTTTATAGCTCATGGCCTAGAACCCCTACTTCCTTTTGGCATCGTCGAGGTGACGTACCTCGCCCCTCCCCTCACCAAACCCATCCCAACAGCCGACCTCATTGCATACCACGCAATCCAACTCCAAAAACGTCCAGCCGATCTCGCGAAAATCAAAGAACAAGTTTTAAAAGCAAGACATGAGTCAATAGAGCATTTTGTCAAAGAACATGAACGTACCATCAAAGACTATAAGTTCGATCCTGGTACTCTCATGCTCGTTCGAAATTCGCGCATAGACGGTGACCTCGGCAGCAAAACAAAACCGTGGTATTTTGGTCCCATGGTGGTGTTACGATGTACGAAGGGAGGCTCCTACGTGTTAGGGGAACTTGATGGGTTGATATCAAAGCTACGTTTCGCAGCCTTTCGCCTCGTCCCATACCAACCTCGTGACTTATGTGCGGTCCCTGTCACGAAAATCATGCACCTGACACCTCAGCAACTCGAAGATGTCACCCACGAACTGGACTCTATACCTGCCATCTATGAAGACATCGACGCTTTTGAATCTTCGCTTAGGAGTCACGTTGCGGACTGACTGGGAAGTCAGTATCACAAGCCCCCAGGAGGTATGGAGATCGGAGCTCGGCTGGCATCCTGCAATACCATCCTTCCTCCTCCTCTCATACGAAATTACTCCCAGTTCATAATTGGTCGTCCTAACGTGCCCGGAACATGCGACTAAGCCCCGACTTTCCGCACACCATCCCTTTCCGTCTTTGGAAGGTGGTGTCCGTCTCCCTCGACGACGAGATCAACACTCCGAACGCGCTATACCATTGAGAGGCATCCGACATCCGAATAAGCGTTTTGACTTCGTGCCTGGTATTTAAATTGTCATAAATACAATATTTGTCCCCTTTTCTTATTTTTCTATCCCTTGGACATTTCTAGCATTTTCTTTATTGTATGAACGATCTGCAAACAGTAGTATAAAGCCTTGTAGTAGGTACGAGGAATGCAACTTCTTGTTTCCCCGTAAAAATTTTCCTCTGCTCTCTACTCGCTCTCGACTCTCTACCTCGCTTCTCTCCTCACAACTACCCCTAACGCCAGACGGACGCTGGTCCTCCTTGCTTCAACCGAGAACTCGCCTCGTCAATGCCGTCGTGAGTTCTTCGTTTCCAAACAGAGTCCAGGTGATCGTACCGACGATGACACCTGAACCGGGCGCTGCAGTCCACAGCTTGCCCAGCGTCACGCCTGATCCCTGATGCCCCCACCAGATATTTGCCGTCGTTCTCTTCAGAGGCCAAGTGCTTACCACAACAGCTTGATGATAGAAGGTGACGTACGGGTGAGTCTCTCTAGTTTGCGACAGCTAAGCGAGGTAATTTCGAGGTCTCAAAAGGTGAGCGCCTCCCAAATACTGGGTCAGCCAGCACTGGCATCTCAAGCCATGTTGCCAGGACTTCTTAACATCAAGATGCGGCACATCGCTCACCGTATAACACTCCCACCTTCAGCAGACACATACGAGCTTCGCCAGAGGGTAATGGAAATTCACACCGATCCAATAATAACACACTTCTGCTACCGTATGAGGATTAAGGCGCGAAGCTAACCGGTTCGTCACAAGGCTCCGTACCCGGTTCAGGCTTTAAATAATCTCAACTCTCAGGAAACCTTCCCCGTTCTCACCTTCATTTCCAGTCTCCTGCCCTTTGCCCTGAAATCGGAGAGACAAGACGGCAATGACCCTGGGTGTTGCACTCGTCACCGGCGCTGGTCGCGGCATCGGCCGCGCAATAGCGCTCAGATTAGCGAAAGATGGCTTCAACGTCGCTTTGAACGATATAGGTCATCAGGGTAAACTAGCCAGCTTGCAAAGCGAAATAGATACGCTTGGAAGGCAGTCTATCGAATGCATGGCAGATGTAGCGAAGGAAAATGAGGTGAAAGAGATGATCAATCAAACGATAGCAAAGCTCGGGGGTCTGGACGTGGTGGGTTGCTTCAGTGCGAATTGTGGCTAGACAGGGAAACGATCATTTTTGGGCTAGATGGTTGCCAACGCAGGATTGGCCGTTACCAAATCGTTCATAGATTGTGGGTCATAATCTTCTAGATATTTTGCCAAGTCGCTTATCCGAGTATATAGCGACGTTGGAGGACTGGGATCGTGTTTTTAATCTCAATGGAAAAGGCGTCTTTTTGTGTTATAAGTACGCTGCTCTAGCCATGATCCAGCAGGGCAGGGGCGGCAGGATTATTGGAGCCAGCTCGCTTGCAGGAAAACAAGGTTACCATTCCTTTGTGCCCATCAGACTATAACTGAGACTAAACCGGGACTAATCGCACCTTTATTCGTTAGGCTATGAAATGTTATCCCTTTACAGCGCATCAAAGTTTGCTGTCCGATCACTGACGCAGAGCGCTGGTACTTCATATCACTCGTCTCCTGACACCATCATTCATATCATCCTTAGCCCGCGAGCTCCAGTCATACGGAATAACTGTTAATGCCTATGCTCCAGGTGCGGTTTAGAAGGTCCAAGTGTCACTGTATGCTTATGCAGCCTGCATTGTTCAGGGATGATTGAAACATTATTGAGTATGTCTTCGGATACCTGCCACCGCAATTGGTAGCTGGATCTCTATTCGATAGATCAAGGACATATCGATGAATTGAAGAAACAAGGGGTTCAGCCTAGGGAACAACCCGTTGGGCAACCGGAAGAAATCGCAGGGCTGGTCTCTTACCTGGCATCTAAGGAGTCAAGGTTCATTACGGGTATGCTTGTCCCCGTCCCCGACCTGTATTGGAATACTAATCAGAGCCTGGATAGGTCAAAGTGTGCGTCCATTAGTCATCCCAGGCGGGAAAACCTGATCTGATCAATGCGCTAATAGATCAGCATCAACGGGGGAATTTTCTGCGATTGACGTGGCGTTTTCCCAGCCCCAAGGCCTCAATACTCTTTGCGAGTTTAAACCTTCATGATTTATTGCTCAGAACGATTGGTCACTCGATGGCACAACTACGCTTGTGCTCAATCGGGAACTACCTAACTTCAGTATTTTGTCGAAGTCTAACTTGGCCTCAATTGTTTTCCAGTCTCCCCTTCATTATTTCTGTGAGAGGATTATTTATTCAGTGGCTTGGCACATGGGGGAAAGCTCCTCAATCACATTGATATCCTGAGACTCTGGAACTTGCCAGAGCGGCGTGGGTCAAACCCTCTCGTCCCTATTTATATCCTGCCAGTCCCATCTCAACTTCTTGTGCCATCATATTTCCGGTTTACCCAGAAGATATCCTCGCATCATGGCATCTGGCGCAGTGGCATTGGTGACAGGTGCAGGGAGTGGCATTGGCCGAGCAATCGCCCTTCGACTCGCTGAAGATGGCTTTAACATCGCCTTGAATGACATCCGTCATCACGACGGACTCGAAAGTCTCAAGAAAGACATAGAGAACACGGGAAGAAAAGTCGTTGAATGCATTGCCGATGTCTCCAAAGAAGATGAAGTAAAGAGAATGATTGACACTGTTGTCGAGAGACTTGAGGGGTTGGACGTGGTTAGCAGCACAAAGCTCTGATGACACGTATGACCGTTTTTCATATAACGACTTGTAGATGGTGGCGAATGCGGGTATTTGTCTGGCAAAGCCCTTTTTGGAATGTGAGGGTTCACCTTCAGGTGTGCGGATACCAACGTTACCAAGTACTCAACCTGGCTTTATAGCAACTCTGGAAGACTGGGATCAATGTTTCAATGTCAACGGGAAAGGTGTCTTCTTATGCTACAAATATGCCGCTCAGAGAATGATCGAGCAGGGAAGAGGTGGAAGAATCATTGGGGCTAGCTCGAGAGCTGGAAAGCAGGGTAAGGGCGCTCGCTCCATCCTTAGAAGACACAATTTCAACTACAAGCCTAGGCAGTGACTTGTTGTCGATCTATTCCGCCACCAAGTTTACTGTGCGATCATTGACCCAAAGCGCCGGTGAGCGATAACGTTGACCAACCAGATGACATTTATAGTAGACTCACTCCTTCGAGTAGCTGCGGCTCTAAAACCTTATGGAATCACAGTGAACGCTTATGCGCCTGGTGCGTTGTTTCCGCCCATATATTTGAGGGGTTTGAATTTTGACCGTCCCGTTGGATTCGCAGGAGCTGTCGAAACACCTCTCTGTATGTTTAATTTTCAGTCAACTCCACTGGGATGGTTAAATCATGCATGTTGATTGAAGTTGAGAAGCTCCAAGAAGATTTCAAATCCCGAGGTTCATCCTTCCTTGACGGTCTTGATAGGGGAACTCCCGAAGAGGTAGCAGCCCTCGTATCCTACCTAGCATCAAAAGAGGCAAGATTCATCACTGGTAAGCCTTCAACTGCCTCCATGGTCCCCAACCTGCACCTTAGTTAATGTCCTTGCCACAGGCCAGACTGTAAGTCTCTCCCATTTATCACAGATTCACACCTTGACGATTCGTAGATCAATATAAACGGCGGCGCCTTCTACGATTGAGAATAGAAGGGTCATAATAGTCAAGGAATCTTTCGCTGTTTTCATTATCCCGGAGGTAGAGCCGATATTTCCATTCCTGGCCTAATGTTTTGAGTCCGGAGCATGCGCATTGACATACTGAATGATTCTGAATATACGTGTGATACAGAATAGCAGATGAGCATGAGGAATGACTATCTGTTCGTTCTTCTCTGGGAAAGATGACAATCGAAATATTCTGTTGTGGAACCCGGGAAGCTGCGAGGTCATTAACATAAGATGCAACCCATTTTTCAATTCCATTCCAAGTACAAGCTTTCAGTCCCAAGCAAATCCACTTCAACGCCTCCCTCCTTCTCTGATATTTGTACGTCCCCAGGCGTAGCGTTAGTAATTGGATCCTCACAAGGAATTGGGCGTGCAATTGCCGTAAAGCTCACAACTTGGGTACAATGATGCACTAATGACCTTCCATCTGCTCAAGAGGAATTACGCAGGGTCGAGGGGGAAATGGGATCGTTAGGAAGCGAGGCGATTCTATGTACGGCTGACGTTACCGATGAAAATGAGGCCCGTGCAATGATTGAAGAGGTGGCCACAAAACTTGGTGGACTAGGCGTGGTTCGTACTTCGGAGACTTCACAGGTCCCCTCACTAAACCTTATTTTTTGTAGATGGTTGCGAATGCCGGTATATGTATTCTTAAGCTGCTCTTGGAGGGTGAGTAGCAACGCTTACTGTATTCCAGGCTACCCATGACCATGAGTGGATCCTTAGCAACGCTTGACGACTGGGATATTATGTTAACATCAACGGGAAAGGCGTCTACACTTAATTACAAGTACGCCGCCAAACATATGATCAAGCAAGGGAGAGGAGGAAGAATCATTCGCGCTAGCTCTGTTGCAGGAAAGCAAGGTGTGTGTCATGGAAGGTACCTTCCGCAGAAAGCTAACTGAGCATAGCTTACCCGTTATTGTCAATGTATAGCGCGACCAAGTTCGCCGTCCACACAAGCCGCAGGTAAGGGTGCCCCTCATTAACAGTGGCCCTCCAAGATCCTGCCTTCTCATGTTACGTAAGTCGGATTTCTGATTTTCTGTTAGGGTTCGTCAACAGTGGGGTTAGGTTTTGCACTGTTTTCAGGAAGGGGCTAATATATGTACATCAAGTGGATCAATTTGTTCGAGATAGCAAGCAATGGGGAGTGACAGAGGCTATATACGAGAATGCTGGCACACCAGAAGAAATAGCAGCTCTCGTATCTTATCTTGTCCCCAAGGACGCACGATATGTGACCCGCACGTGACTCCACTTCCTGATTTGAAGCCTGGGGGATTTTAGGACAAAATTCAAGTATTGGTTAATTCTTATCTATCCTGGCTCACAGTCCTTCAGCATAAAAGGAGGGTCTTTCTTCGATTACTGCAACATGTGATTGGTCGGCTATGTGATCTCGTGCGAGGGTCAGGTCCACTACCCCACACTTCACCACGATCGCGACCCCTTTTTGAGTCCTTGAAACCAGCTGACATGAGCTCCTTCTTTCTTCCCGCCTATATATACTGAATACCGTCCGTGTGACTCCTTATTCCCCCCCCTTGTCTTCGTAAGGTTGAACAATCACCGGCAACTACAACCTCCAACAACTCGCAAAAATGTCTGCTGCCACAGTCGAAGTTGCTGATGCACTTTTCTGCCAACCGCACCTCAAAGAAGTTGTAGGTGTTCCGTCGCAATCCTCGTCCGGAGGTCATGCGTGCTAAGCACCGTCTCAAGTGTAGTGATTGCGACTATGATGGCAGAGAAGATAATGATGCTTTCTATGGAGTAGGTCTTCTGTTCATGGCTTTACTTCGCGGTCTCACTCACAGCGCGTAGTTCGACCCCATTGATCGGGATCCCATCGAGTGTCCCCCTTTATCGACGAACAAAGATGGTGCCTACCAATGTAAAAAGCATGGATCAGCTAGTACGTCTCTGTAGTCGTTCATTTGGTGTGCACTCGTTGACAACACACGCAAATCAGCTTGCAGCCAATGCTTCGGTTGGAAGAAGCAGATCAACAGAGCACGTACTGCCGCAAAGAAAGCAGGAAAGTCCTGAAGGGGTTTAGTGTATCGGTGCGCACATCCATAATCCAGTGTAGTATCTTGGCCAACATTCAATGTAATTCGAATTGTGTTGTGAAATCCCCAGAATGATCAGTCTAGCAACAATGATCTCTATCCACCTCATCGCCGCGCGTAAGAATTCAACCTGCACTCTATCAATCGTCTATTGGTGGATGACACCTTCCGCACCCGCACGAAGCTGAGCGAGGAGTTCTTGGAGACGCTTCCTCAGTTTCTTGATCATTTCATCGTCGTCTGCGGAAGGGGGAGGCTATTGGAATCCCAGTCAGGCGACAAATATTCAAAAAAGCAGAGGACCACGTACGAGCTGATCGATGAGGTACTGTTTGCGAAGACGAGACTTATTTCAGCCTTATTTCAAGACTAGAAGACAGGATTTACCTCTGCCTCGTCTATCGTCTTTGCTGCCTACGTCAGCATAATATGCCTCAAACTTCTGATCGAGGTACTCACGAGAATGATTGGACCTCTGGATCAACACGATCTGTCAGCTGGGATTGTTGAGCCACCAAGATTCACACACCTATTCATTACGGGTCGTAAAATCTAAGAGAACAGGGGAAGATAATGTTATGGAGTACGGGCACGGAGACGGGTGTGTTACCACACTCGCAAGGTTATATGCAGTGCCGGACGCCGTTCCGCTGTTTCCGCGATTGGTGGCTGTGCAATAGTCTCACAATCGTCTAATTCACCGAAAATCCTAACGTAATTCACCTAACATTCAAAAGCATGAAAAAGATCTACCTTCGACTACTACTACGGTTGGCAGTAGGATAAGCAGATGGGCCAGCGTAACTACCACGAGCAGCTGTCGAAGGGTATTGCATGCCACTACTAAACCCTGCCATGCCCATCATGCCAGTCGGATAACTCGTCCCCATTCCCATTCCCATCCCCATCCCCATCCCCATAGGCCCACCAAACATGCTAGGAAAGAACATGGGCTCCTCTGCCTCTTCTCTCATCGCCCGGCACTCTTCTAGTAACTTGCGCAGCGTGGCAACAGGGTGTTGGTCCTCTTCTTCCTCCTCTTCATCTTCGTCGTATTCTTCGTCGTCATCTTCATATTCATCATCATCATCATATCCATATCGATAATCGTCGTCACTGTCATCATCAGCAATAAGTGTAGCACTACTTGAAATTGCGGGCGAATCTTCGGGTACTCCGAGGAGTGTGCCGAGGTCAGACTCGGAGGGTGCGTATTCGTATTGGGAGGAGGAAGTTCGTTGTGACTGAGGTATGTATTGTGAAGAGGGTCGGCGCGATTGGGAGGTGTAGCGGGCAGAAGAACGTCTCGAGACTGTTCCAGACCGTGTTGGAGGTATTGACTCATCGAGGGAAGGAGGCTCGTCACTGATCCCAAAGCTGACGCGAGGGCGTCTCCCTCGTTCACGGGCACCAAAACCGAATGGTGTGTCCGGCCCTGTACCGGGATCCGTTGAGGCTGTGGTTGTTGAAGTCGTGGCGCTACCGTTTCCAGTAAGTTGTTGGTAGACTGCCCCATAATCCCTTTCGCCTGAATATAGAGATGCGCCAGGAGCCATGCTCATCATCGAAGTGTAGGGCAATTCTTCTCTCGTCTGCTCCATAATACGACATTCTTCGAGGAGGCGACGCAATTCAGTAGCGTGTTTCTTTGCTGGATCTAGTTCATTTTCAACCTCATCTTCCTCATCTTCTTCATCCCGGGTGAAAGTTTCCTCAGCGGACTGGTAAACAGCGTCGTCGGTATCCGAATCTGAGGTACCTTCTTCATGTTCGTCGCTCTCCATCTCCCCTTCCTCGCTATCAACGTCCCCCTCTGCCTCGTCGTCATCGTCGTCTTGAGGCAACGTTCCCAATGGAGCACCTGTACAGTCCTCAAGACGAATGCCAGCCCTGCTCAAAGAGTTCCACCAGTTATCATATCGCTGGACACCATCCTCCATAGGTCCATTGGCTCTTTCCAGATCTTTCAGCACGACTGGGCTCAAGATCCGCACACATTCCAGTTTGGGGAAGTTCAGCTTGTTCAAGGCGGCAACATTCATATCGTTCGACTTTCGGATAATTTGTGCTGTCATGGGTGCGCCTTGGGCATGGGCCGCACCGTGACCCACACCAAAAGCGTAGTAGAGGCCATGTAAACCGATAGTGGTGATATGGAAGTGTGGGACACGGACGAGCTCTGATGTTATCCCGTCGTTCGGCATGATCCGCCAGTCAGGGTTGAAGGCGAATGTTGTAAGGTTTGGACACGCTTCAAGGATTTTGGATACCTCAAGCATGGGGATGCAATTGACATCGAGGAAGCGGAGAGTAGAACCGTGTTTTTGGAGGAATGAGATGACATCGGGAAGTTCTTCGCGTCTGTTGCCGTAATCAAGGCTGAGGTTTTGGAGAGCACGAAGAGACCAGCCTTTAGCCTGCTCCAAGAACTCTTGGAAGTTTCCTTTGAGGGAAAGTTGTTGAAGATAGCGGAGGTTGAGATGAACGTTTGATGCTGAGCCGAGCCTGACGGAGCCGAAATCAGATCGGGCATCGTCGTCTTCGGAAGAGGAGTTCGATGAAGGAGTGAAATGGATGTGAGCTGCCACTACGTATGAAAGCGAATCAAGTGCCCAAATCACTTTTGCCAGAGTATCAGCATCGGAGGAAACCTGCCAGTGCACGCTCCGCAGCGACCTGACAGCCTGGTGGGCGAGAGCATCGGCTACAGGACCGAATGTACTTCCCATCGGCCAATCAACCACGAAAATCTCGAGGTTGGGACAGTGTTTCATCACAAGTAAGAGGGCTCTCTCTAGATCCGCCACTGTGATACCACCTCGGTAGTCCCTATTCGCTAGGTGTATCCGTCGAGTCCACCATCCGAGGGACGAGGATATGGTGGTTGAAACCGCTGACTGGGATTCGAGAACGTGGCAAAGTGCAAGAAGTTTGGAAGGATGATCGAAAAAGAGGTAACGGAATAGGCTCTCTGCACCTATCCCTCTCCATTTCCGGCATGTCGATACAATGGCCTGAGGATGATTACGGTATGATCAATATCAGGTTGAGAACTGAAAGCGGAACCACAGACCTTCTTCGTAAAATAGCTGCGTTTCTGGATGTAGTTGAGCGCTTCCCGGGGTGAGCGAAGTTGCCAGCCACCATGCAAGGTTTTCCACCAGGCATGGACAGAAAAGGAGGTTTGCAGCCCGTATTGGAAAATAAGGTCGTCGTCTGCAGCGAGGTTGAATATCTGAACCCAGATTTCTGCAGGAAGGTCCATAGTTTGCTTAGGGAAGTTAATGTCAGGGCTTGACCTTCGAATTATGTTGCAGCTCACCTGTTGACAGTAGTTGTTGAGGAGTTGGTTGAGAGGGTTCGGCATCGACAATGTGACCGCGTTCTGTTATGCACGTGATACTGATCACCTGACCGTGTCGCCCCATTCTGACCTACGCCCTTCAGGGTGGTATCTACTAATAGTATAAAGAGTTTCTGAGGTGATATGTGGAGGAGTCCGGTAGAGGGGTTGTTCGTGCAGGAAGGTAGATGTAGAGTATCAGAGTATTGTAGGGCATTATCAGGGGCGGAGAAGTGAATATAATCATATGAAGCATAATTGTTAGGATAATAAAAGTTAAGGTGTGGAAGAAGGGAAATAGTGGGAGTGAAGAAGCAGCAGCAGGAGGTCCTCTCCCCTGAAAGAGTCAAGTGTTGAGGGTAGGGCTTGACCGTTTAGGTCGGCCTGCACCTGAATTTGTGAAGGCACCTGTTTTCTCCAGAAATATGGTGAGCACGGCAATTCCCTTCTTGGTTCCTAGTATGTCTGGGAGGTACAGAGTCTCCAAGGCATCTCATAGGATCTGGCAGTGTCTTTCATAAATGGGGCATGAGCGGATGATGTGATCTCGTTGTTGCAGGTTCTCTCCACAGGGGCAATTGATATTTTCGGAGGGGATATATGATCTGTAGTAGTCCCCAAAGTATCCATGGCCAGTCCTACATTGTATGAGCTGTCCAAGGAGTTCTCTCTTGTCCTGGAGCTCTGTGACATGTGGCGTGGGCTGGAGAGACGGGGGTATGTGATTGGTGGTGGCGAACCTCCCTCTTTGTGGGAGGTTTTCCCAGGCTCGGGTCCATCAAGTGACTATTTGTTCATTTGCTTGCTGTAAGGCCTAGGTGGTGCTTGGATCTGTTAGGCCTTAGCAAATTGGTCTACCCAATCATTGCTCCGGATTTTGGAATGTCCTGGGCACCAAGACAGTGAGAGGTGGGTGGGTGAGGTGTCAACCCCAGTTCAGGGTGTTGTGGTAGAACGAATGTGCTAGGAGTTGGCCTTAGCATGGCATAGGCTCTATGATTGCTGATAAGGCTGAGATGTTGTCAGCATGGATATAGATGTGTTTGGCATCGGGGTGGTTCTTTGCATATGCAATAGCTTCATTGAGGCGGATTGCGGAGTCTGTTTGTGGTATGTTCCACCCTTCGGTGCGATTGCTTCATGTACTTCTCGTATTGGCTGGTTCTTTGCAACACGCCATAGCCACCCGGAGCCTTTCAGGGCCACATCCTTCCTCTGTCACCGTTCGGAGCCGATAGCAAGTCGAAAAGGGGACAAATTCAGCGGAGTTATGTAAACCTCTCCCAATCCTGACCAGACAGGCTGGACATCTCTTTGATCTGAACAGACCCCAATTGGTTGACATTGGCCAGCCTCTATACTCAGTATGGCTGACCATACAGGCTGTTGTAAGAAGCGTTAGTGGACGAGAGGTTCGCTGCCACGGATAGCATAACGCGCGCCCAAGGAAGAAGCCTCGGTTTACGAAAATGTCTGTAGAAGCCACAACATGTGGTAGAATTCGGATACGATGACGAATATAAAACAATATAAAACATACAGGGGCGGATCCACCCTGAGTTGTCCTGAATCATTTCGACAGGTTGCATGTGTGCTAGGTGGGTTCGGATTTTCGAACCAGGTTGCACGGTGTTGGGCCTCCTCCAAGTCCGGCCTCTTGTGTACATCGCCGGTAGGTAGTGATAGATGTATAACGTCGCTGTTGGGTAATGATAGATTCAGAAGACGAACGAATATGGGTAAAGAAATATTGCTTTCTCGGGAAGAGGCATCCGTTAATCAACTGTAGGGAAATCCAGGGAAATCCTCAGTTTGCAGAGACCCTTCCTCGTAAACAGGCGTCATAAAGTTGATCTTCTGTCAACGAATGAGTCGCGTATTCCTATTGGCCAATCATACGCGCGACGAAATCGCACCTCCCCGAATTTCTTCACGCACATCTCCGGATCATTCGCAACCTCTACCTGACCTTGATCCGGCCTCTGCCAGCTGATTTGTGAACTTGTGAGGATCCGTTAACTCCCATGTCTTCATGGCTGGAGCCAAGTCGGTTAGAGTATGAAAGCAGTTTCTAAGGGTGTATGTCAGAGCCTGCTGCAAGAACGCCCGACTGCAGGTTTTCCTATCCCCGTAGCAGTCGAGCGCTTGTCTACCGCTCGAAGTGAGGCAACACTCCTCCCGTACAGAAGCAAAAGAGTTCAGGGTTTAGTCCGAAATCCATCTTGAGGCGTAGCATTGGTTGAGCTCGTAACAGTCTTCCGACTGCGATGTCAGTGAATTCCTACCGGAAGAATTACCTCGAAATATGCCGTTCGTTGTGATAGCCTGTCGTTGTTTCTACATGAAACGCGAACTATGATATTATTTCCACCGTTACTACTGGTACCCGTCTTGGAACTGCCTCTATTCCAATTCAGCACGTGGTCTGCTTGGCATCGATAACATACCCCATATCATTCTCATTTACGCGATCTGCACTAGCTCTAACTTGGACACCGGTCGGCCAAATTTTTTTTGCGGACACTTTGCAACTCCATGTGAACCACTAGAAGCCCATGGTGAGAACGCTTCCCCATTAATTTCGTTAATCGAACTGACATGTGGATGGTGACTTCATGAAGCTTATGAGTCGCCATCCAACAGCTTCAACCTACTGTAGCAGCGTGCTCTTTACTAGGACACATTCGGGGCGTCAGTCCTCATGTTCTCCCTAGCCCACATCGTTGCGGACAACGGACAATGTATTGCGGGGCTGGCCAAGCGAGCACTCCTCGCGTTCATCCCCCATCCGAGCCCTTCCGTACTCGCTTCGACTTCTTATTGATCACTACCCCTCCCTTAACCTGACCGGATCTCAATTCCTTCCGCTGGATTTATATAGAAAGCTTAAGCCAATTGGAGAATCTCACAGAAGTCTGGCATTTTCAGGGATGAGCCAACCGTTTCCCGATTTCGGCTCGAAGATGACTGAAATTACAGCTAGATAGGGATTAGGAATCTGACCAATGGGTTTTCGCCGTTCCAACCAGACGCGTGAGGCATGCGGCCCTAGAAGTTGATATAAACTCTTCCGAGGGGGAGGAGGAGCTGTGCCCCTTGACTATCACGTCCTCTGGAACGCCATGGCAATACCGATTTTCGGAGGCTCGATGCCTTGGTCGATCTTGCTAGCATCGGGGTTATTCACACTCGTAGCCTTCAAGATGCTCAGGAAACGTTCCAGCTATCCCCTCCCGCCAGGCCCCCCTAAAAGACCTCTCATCGGCAACCTCCTTGATCTTCCCACCAGTTATGAGTGGCTCACCTACACGAAATGGGCGAAGCAGTATGGTGAGTGAAGATGATTTTTGTGTATTGCTCTATTACGAACTGAGTAGACTCCGAAATCCTACATGTTAACGGCGCCGGGAAGGATCTTATAATCCTAAACACCGTCGCGGCTGCCAGGGAGCTGCTAGAAAAACGTTCCGCGACGTATTCCGGCAGGTGAACTGAGTGCCTGGCAATCATGTTTGGGTGATGTTGACTCAATATTCCCAGGCCCGCGTTTCTAATGGGGAAACTTATGGGCTGGGACTATTTGTTCAGTAGCATGCCCTACGGTGATGCATGGCGGGAGCGGAGAAAGCTTTTTCAAAAGCACTTTCACCCTACCAAACCCGAAACCCACCGTCCAATTGAGATGGAATACGTCAGAAAGTTACTACCCAAGCTATTGGATCATCCTCGGGATTTCATGGCCCTCTTCAGGCAGTAAGTTCTGAGCTCATATCAGGATGAATATGACTCATTAATGTGAGGCAAGTCTGATTGCCGCAACGACCCTGGTACTGGCATACGGATTGGATATTAAGTTGGTCAACGACCCCTTCGTGCACCTGGCCGAGGACGCAATGCGACCGTTGATCGAGGCCACTGTGCCTGGCGCGTTCCTCGTGGACCTTATTCCGGCCTTGCAATATGTTCCGGCATGGTTTCCAGGGGCAAGCTTCAAACGTAAGGCCAGGGAATGGAAAAAGATGACCATGAAGTTCAGAAATGTGCCTTATGAAGCGGCAAAACGTGCTATTGTAGGCATTCCACTAGCAATTGCTTCGACGCATCTTACTGAAGAATAGACAAAAGTCCGAAGGTAAAGCCAGACCATCGTTCACGTCTCTGTGCCTAGAGCAATTTTCGGAGTCGACCAAACCCGAATTTGACGAAGACCTGATTCGGGATACAGCATCGATGTTTTTTGCTGGTATGTCATTCCCAAAAAGAACCAATGAATAGCTTGTTCAGTCGCTCCCACTCTTCTCAGGGGGAAGCGATACTGTTCTCGCAGCTGTCTATACTTTTATTCTTGCTATGCTCTGTCACCCCGACAAGCAGGCCAAGGCACAAGAGGAAATCGATCGAGTGGTAGGACATGGACGTCTGCCGGAATACAGTGATGAACCCAATCTTCCCTACCTTTCTGCCGTTATCAAAGAAACTTTCAGGTTAATTGCCACTCCGCTCTTGATGCTTATTAAGGCTAATGTCCATTTTAAGATGGAGACCAGTCACGCCAATGAGTGAGAGAAATCAGGTCTTGGGTTGACTGAAGCTAAGAGGCTATTATTCATATGCAGGCGTGCCTCACTGCGCGGATGCAGATGATGTATACAGGGGATATTTCATCCCCTCTGGCTCTATCATGATTGTCAACCTTTGGTACGCTTGCTGAAGCGCTATCCCTCGTTCGTCGCCACTGAGGCACTACTATCACGTGGACAGGAACATTATGCACGATGATAGGGAGTACCCCGAACCAGACACATTCCTTCCTGAACGCTTTTTGGATGAAAACGGCAATATAAACAAGGCCGTTCGAGACCCCTTGTCGGTCGCCTTTGGATTTGGCCGCCGGTGAGTGCTCCCCCCCCCCCGGCTCCCCACTTACCAGAGCCCTGGTACGGTTGTTAACCTCTTCTCAAGAATATGTCCAGGGGAGCATATGGCTCTGTCGACTCTCTGGCTTACGGCTGCATCACTTCTTGCTCTCTTCCGAATTTCGAAGCCCGTTGATGACGGGGTCGTCATAGAGCCAACGAAGGAATACCTGTCTGCTCTTGTCTGGTGAGAACTTTCGTATTTTTGACTGTGTTTCCTTCTCACGACCAAATCGGCTGTGTAGCCATACTGCTCCTTTTCAGTGTGACTTTAAACCACGCTCACAAGCGACAGAACAACTTGTGAGATCGCTTGCTGAGTAATTGGTCTCAGATGTCTGCTTATGTTGAAATGTTCATTTTATGTATCGGTGTTGTGCTTATATCTGTTGTTGTACTCCCTTCATGACTTGATGATTTACGAGTAGCTATAAGTTACGAAACAGAAATGACGAAGCTGATGTCCTCACGAGACAGGGAATATCATAAGTATAAGTAGGGAATCGCAACAAAGCTACCAACCATCAGCAAGACGGCCTACTTGCCAGGTAAACCCTCCAAGAATCTCCCATACTTGTTACTCATTGATTTGTCATATGTTAAACTTGGCTGTTGTTCTTGTGACCAAAGCTTTGCAACATTAGTTGCTAGCCGAAGCGCAAACACCAATGTGGGGTTATTATTGCTCCCTTTTAGCTGTCTCCAGAATTCTGCTGGACTTCCTTATGAAATACTGTGGGTTGACCAAACACGCCACGGCTCTCGTGTTCAATCCCACTAACAGAGATTACGAGAGTTCTCACCTGCAGCTCTAAGCTGGAACAACACAACGTACGGGCCTGCAATGAGAACAAGCCCCGAGATCAAGCGCAAGAAGGCCTTGGTTTTTCTAATATTGTAACCTCTTTCTGATAACTCGGGAGTGACTGCTCCGCGGGTTTTGTGGTGGTGGATGGACGTTTTTGAGTGGTAGCCACTCTCACTGACACATCGAACTTAAGGTTCGCTCTGACGATAAGTGCACGTGATCCATGTCCTCACGTCCCGGCTATGTAGATCCTTCTACGCGACATTATTTTTGCAGTCTTGTTGCTATACTCCTATCATGCTCACACAGAGGCCCGAGCGGTACATGGATTTTCCTCGAATGTGGCTGGTAAGCCGGTCATACTATTGCCGAAAAAGAATCCACCTACGAGTGGGTCCTAAGGTATCAACAATATTAGGTATTGACATATCCCCAAGCATGTCGTCAGATGAGATCTGCTTGTACCTTTCCCCCTTAACGTGCTGTTCATTAGCACAGTGTATGGTCCCTTTATGCGGTTTGTTGGTGATAAAAGTGACAGGTACGGCAAGGTGGACCCACAACTTGCATTCAAGGGAAGTGAATGCCGTAGCGAGATAAGTCTTTCGATAAAGCCGAAGAGCGAGCTTGTACTACCCAAAAAAGGGAAGCAAGACTTTCTGCTATGGTACAAGGAATGTGCTATAGCCATATTCCGAGGAAACTGCGCCGTGATAATCACATTGCCAGGTGTCATTCTACAGGTTAAGCCACATAAACAGAGGCAATACTTCAGATAGTGGATGTATCAAGGTGGGTGCCCAGTGATAAAGGCGAAGTACGTTAACGGTGATCTAATTTTGGATTTTTATGCCGGGGAGCTGGATTTGTGATACCAGTGGCGTAAAAAGAAGTTCACAATATGACATTGGTATTCCCATCCAAGAGCAGATACTATCTTTAAGGCAAGGGTGACCACATGAATGCTCGCTACGACTGCACATCGCCCAGGGCGAATTCTGATTACGGCTCAGAACGGAGTTCTCGAGCGTTTGTTGAGTCTTCTTCTGTGGTTGCTCTCTTGGCCGTTCTCAAGCCTTTCCATGGCATCCACCTTACACCATTCAAGTCGGCGGACTGGGAAAGCATACCCTCACGAAGCTATATAAACCTAGGCAATGCGCAGTTTTTCAGCAGCAATTTGCTTTCCTCTGCTTCCCCAAACAAATATCCTACTCGCAACTCTACAGCATGTCGAGTAACCCATTCGAGAGAATCGACAAGGATAATGCCCTCTTGTTGGTTGTAGATCACCAAGTTGGCTTATTCCAACTCGTACGCGATTATAGCCCAGAGGAATTCAGGGCAAACATCATCGCCCATGCTTCCATTGGCAAAGCCTTCAACCTTCCTACGATATTAACCACAAGTGCGGAGAGCGGTAAGTAACGTTGCACGAGGATATGTTCAGAATAGCTGATCATTTGAATGAAGGTCCCAACGGTCCACTGCCCAAAGAGATACTCGAGATGCACCCTAATGCAACCATCATCAGGCGCAACGGCGAGGTTAACGCTTGGGATAACCCAGACTTCAGAAAGGCCGTCGAGGCCACAGGCAAGAAGCAAGTCATCCTTGCCGGTATTGTCACCGAGGTAGGTGTCTTGTCGAGTTCATTTTCGTTAAGAGCTTCGACGAAACTGTTGGTTAGGTATGCACGGCATTCTTGGCTCTGTCACTTGTCGAGGCTGGGTACACGGTCTATGCCAACGCAGAGGCTTCGGGAACTTCCTCGAAGAGGGTTGCTGATGATGCGAATGAGCGCATGCGCCAAGCAGGGGTCCACGTATACTCAACGTTTGCTATCGTCTGCGATTTGATGAGAGACTGGAGAAACACCCCTGGATCTCTTGAGCTGATGCCATGGTTCGACACGTGAGCGAGTTTCTTGGGGATCGGTTTGGAGCACGATACTGACATACAGGAATTGCTAGGCATTACCCCGCATATGCGTTTGTTGCCCGCGCTCACGCAGCAGCTGTGAGTGGAGGGGCTCTCCTGCCTGGGGAAACCCAGTAGAAGAGTTTAGGTGGGAGCATGTCGCGCATTTAATCTAGTCCAACTCGGTGGGAAGAAATTGTCGTACATGATGAACGGGCTTCACTTAATCATCATTTGTTCGCACCTGCATACGTCCTGGAAACCGCACCTGCCGCAAAGTATCCAAAGCGTTGAGTGTGAGGTTAATTTAGCCAACGACAAGTAAAAAATGTTATACAAGATGATGACAAAGTGACTAGTAACAGTTAACAGTTCGTGACTGACCATCAAAAATCAGAAAATTTCACCTGCCTCGACGGAGCTGTCAATGTTTCCCCAGGTCCCTCCAGGTTGTTTTGACTACAATCAATAAGGCTGTATTCTTCCTCGCCGACGACAGCAGTGTTTTACAGCTGTACTATTGAGTCCAGCGCCTGTGGCACGCACACAC
The DNA here is from genome assembly GCA_018524415.1 of Podaxis rugospora. Lineage (NCBI taxonomy): Eukaryota > Fungi > Basidiomycota > Agaricomycetes > Agaricales > Agaricaceae > Podaxis > Podaxis rugospora. The sequence continues at coordinate 19,427 of JAEUWL010000714.1, forward strand.
TGTCACGTAGCACAACGGTATCTTTATCTCAATACTACACCAAGCAGATTCACTCTGTCCGAGGACTAAGACAAAGCTTGTAACCCCTACCGGGTTTCACTTTTTGAACCTGCTTGGTGTAGTATTGAGATAAAGATGCTGCAAGAGGATATGTTCAGAATAGCTGATCATCAATGAAGGTCCATTGCCCGAAGAGATACTCGAGATGCATCCGAATGCACCTTTCATCAAGCGCAACGGCGAGGTTGACGCTTGGGACAACCCGGACTTCAGAAGGGCTGTCGAGGCTACAGGCAAGAAGCAAGTCTTCCTAGCCGGTACTGTCACCGATGCAGGGGTCTTGTCGAGGCTGGGTACACAATCAATACCAACGCAGAGGCTTTGGGAGCTTCTTCGAAGAGGGTTGCCGATGATCGAATGAGAGCATGCGCCACGCAGGGTCCACGTATACTCAACGTTTGCTATTGTCTGCGACCTGATGAGAGACTGGAGAAACACCCCTGGATCTGTGAGCTGATGCCATGGTTTGACAAGTGAGCGAGTGTTTTTGGAATCGATTTGGCGCGTGATAATGACAGACCGCAATTCCTAGGCCTTACCCCGCATATGCATTGCCCTCGCTCACGCATGCGCTGTGAGAGAGAGGGGGCTATCCTGCCTGGGCGACCCGAGTAGAAGACTTGAGGTGGGAGTGTGTTATGAATTTGATCTAGTCCGAATCGGAGGGAAGAAGCTGTCGTAGATGTCACCGGGATAGGCTACACTTAATCATCAACTGTTGGTGCCTGCCAATCTGGCCCCGCCACAAAGTATCCAAAGTGTTGAATTTGAGGTTATTTTATTTATCAAACGGTAAATGGCAATAAGAGACGGTCAATGATCCAAAACTGGCGACGACTCACTAGTCATCATTAACTGGTCATCAAAACAGAAAATCCCACGTGCTTCAACGAAGCTGTCAATGTTTTTCCCTCCAACCTATTTTTACCATGATCGACAATCCCAATGGCATTGCAATGAGAACATTGGGTCGCACCCCAGAGGATTCTCTCGCTCCAACCACTACAAAAGTGCGGAGCTTTAAAGCCCAGTGGGGCGTGGCGTCGCATCCCGTGTTTGAGGGATACAGGCCACAAGTCAAGTGAACCAATTTAACTTGTTCACTGACGCCTTCTATTTGATCGCGCCCGTTGTAACAGGCTTCGGGTAGCATCAAGTCTTTCTCAGCCCCTCTTTTAAAGCCATCATATTTCCCCACTACATCCGATTGGAGGTCAGGTTCCCAGAGGACTCCAACCCTCTTGCAAAAGCCCAAGGGTAAACGAGGAAAAGCACAACATTTGGCAAAGATTTAATCCTCGGGACCCTCCAAATATGCGGATCCCACTGTCTTTCCCACCTTCTCCTCCAGAATGGCTCAGCTTGATATTTGGGTGATTTTATTCGCAGCTGCGCTCTATCGTTATCTGGCCAAAAAGCACCGCCCACCCCTTGCGCCTGGACCCCCAGGATACCCTCTCATTGGGAATCTCTTCGACATGCCCACGAAACGAGCTTATCTAACATATACAGAATGGACCAAGAAGTATAGTGCGTGGATATGTCCAAGCTCTATACGAGCTTCTCCCTTTAACCTGTTCCCACATAGACAGCGAAATCCTCAACATCAATGTTTGCGGGACCAACATCGTCATTCTCAATTCGATAGGGCTTATCAATGAGCTCCTTGACAAAAGATCTGCGATATATTCCAGCAGGTACTCAACAATACCATCCTTCCCCTTCCGTTCTGACCATAGCCATGCTAGGCCTCAGTTCACGATGGTCTCTGAACTAATGGGATGGGGCTTCCTGTTCTCTACGATGCCCTACGACGATGAATGGCGGCGGCGCCGTCGACTTTTTCAGCGTTTCTTCCCCGTAACCAAAGCAAGCGAGTTCCAACCACAACAACGAACTCACATCCGCCGCCTTCTCTCACGATTACTTGGCTCTGAACACGACTTCATTCAAGCTCTGAGGCAGTACGTCATTCCAGCTTCTAAATGTCAAATCTGGGGTTTAATCATAGCTCCTTGATGCTTTTTGTGTGTACTTTGTTCGACTTTGACTTGGCGGCTTCTATTATGGCATTAGCTTTACCGGCGGTATTGCCCTAACGATGGCGTACGGAATCGATATCAAACCGGTGAACGATCCATATGTCACTATTTCTGAGGAGGCGATGCTTTTGTTGAATAGTGCATCTGCACCTGGTAAATACCTCGTTGATACCATCCCGTGGCTCAAGTACATTCCGGATTGGTTCCCTGGTGCCAGGTTCAAAAGGGACGCGAGGGAGTGGTATAAGGTTGCCATGGAATTTAGAGAGGCGCCGTTTCGGGCGACGAAAAGAAATCTGGTATATGGTTCTTTCCCTGTGTGGTATGGCATTGAATGTTGATCGTGTGTGTGTGTGGGGGGGGGGGGGGGGTGATAGGCGAGTGGGACCGCTCTGCCCAGTTATGTGGCTGCTTGCCTTGAGGACAACAATATCGGTTCTGCCGAAGAACAGCGCATAAGGGAAGAACACATCAAAGACACCGCAGCGATCTTCTTTGGTGGTACGCCACTCACAATAATCTATCGAAACATCACCCTGAAGAGACTTTAACAGGTGGAACAGATACGACCATGTCCGTCCTCCTCACCTTCATGCTCGCAATGACATACTTCCCTTCTGCTCAATCCAAAGCCCAAGAAGAGCTAGATAAAGTCATCGGTCCAAACCGCCTCCCCGATTTCGATGATGCTCCAAACCTGCCGTACTTGAATGCGTTAATCAGAGAAGTTATGCGATGGCAACCGACCTCACCTACAGGTCCGTAGTCCGTATCCTCCCTCCTCGCACCTCAACTGACATGAATGAACACCACAGCACTACCACACAGCACGACTGAAGACGATATCTGTGAAGGATATTTCATCCCTAAAGGGTCCATCGTGCTCCCAAACGTTTGGTACGCCACACGCCCCCCACCATTCCCGATGTCACCTCTCCCTCCTCGGATATTGATTCAAAGCTTTGTGTATCAATAGGGCGGTCCTCCAGAACCCAGAAACCTACCCGAACCCAACACACTTCACCCCAGAGAGATTCCTCACTCCCTCTGGAACCCTCGATCCCTCAATCTTAAACCCTGCAGAAGTCATATTCGGTTTCGGACGTCGGTACGTCTACGTCTTTTCCACTAAGCCGCGTGATACATAGGTTTCCTCACGTTTATACACAATAGCGCATGCCCCGGATCACATATGGCACTCTCAACATTGTTCATTTCCGCCGCATGTATACTGCATACGATGCACATAAGCAAGCCTCCTTCAGCTCCGGAGAAACATCAGGCTCATGAATTTGAGTACACGGATACGTTGTTCCCGTGCGTTCTTATTGATTGGGTCTCTACTCGAAAGAAGCGCTTGCTGATTAACAACCTCTTGTGATAGATGGCCGGAACCATTCAAATGTGTGATCAGACCTCGTTCCGAGGCCGCGGAGCGCTTGATCAGAGACGAAGCGATAGGTACTTATTAGGATGTCAGTAGCTGGCCCCACTGTGAACCCCCGACTGCATCGGGTTTCCCTGGCACTGCGATTGACTTATGTGATTTCTCTGGACCTTCATCCTCAGGACACGAATAGAGAAGAACAGCTCAATATGATTGACATCCTTGCTACATATACATATACAGAATCGCGTTCTATTTCTAACTATTGTTCTAGCCCTTGACTTATGTACTTCTTGATCTCAGCAACGTTTACTTCCTGTGGGCTTGGTACCAGTGAATCAATCCCGTGGTCTGGGGACAACATCAGTATAACTACCAACAAGCACAAGAACAGAAAAACAACTCACAGAGCTATCGTGTCCCTTCACATCGGCAGGCTTGTCCAACTGAGCCAGAATCTTCTTCGCAAGAACCTTCCCAAGCTCAACTCCCATTTGATCTGCGGTACCATGAGCAAACATCCTTGAGAAAGAGCAGAGAAACGTACCGAAAGAGTTGATACCCCAGACGACACCCTGAACGAAGATCTTATGCTCATAGAGAGCAATCAACGCACCAAGGGTTGCCGGATCAAGGATATCAAACATCAAACTTGAACTCGGTCGGTTGCCCTCAAAGACCTTACTCTTAACCAACGTCTCGCTAGCATTGGGTCCGAGCTCCTTCCTGACCTCTTCCTCAGTCTTGCCGAACGCGAGGGCCTCGGGTTGAGCAAAGAAGTTGGAGAGGAGGATACGATGGTGTTTGGAATTCGCAATTGGGTTGTGGGTGTTAGCGGGTGCAAGGAAGTCCGCGGGGATGATCTTTGTGCCTTGGTGGATGAGCTGGTAGAAGGAGTGTTGGCCGTTCGTGCCAGAAGCACCCCAAATAATCGGCTAAAGGATGGTTTAGCCGTCAGAACATTTGAGGAAAAGGGTTATATTGGAATCCTTACCCCGGTCTGATAATTCACTCGGTCGCCATTCTTCGTGATGAACTTGCCGTTGGATTCCATATCACCCTGTTTACCCTTGTGGGCATGCTGCACATCAGAATTCGTTAGTTACGTACCTGCTGGAAGTAATCCGCGAACTTATGGAGGTACTGATCATACGGCAGCAATGCAAGTGTCTGGGCGCCTATATATGACGTAAGTGATGATAATCTCGTTAGGGTGAGGGATACTAAATCAGTTGCATTACCATAGAAATCGTTATACCAGATACCCAACGCAGCCATAATCGCAGGGAGATTTTTCTCCAGGGGAGTAGTCTTGAAATGTTGATCCATTGCGTGAGCGCCACGGAGGAGTTTCTCAAAGTTATCAAAGCCAATGACCAACGCGATCGAGAGACCGATCGCACTCCAGAGGCTGTAGCGTCCGCCAACCCAGTCCCAGAACTGGAACATGTTACTTTTGTCGATACCAAAGGCAGTTACTGCGGTGGTGTTTGTACTAAGCGCGACGAAATGTTTGGCGACATGAGCCTTGTCCTTGGCTTGAGCAAGGAACCAATCGCGAGCAGATTCGGCATTGGTGATGGTTTCTTGAGTTGTGAAGGTTTTGCTGGCGATGATGAACAGGGTGCGTTCTGGATCGCACTCGCGAAGGGTTTCAGCAATGTGTGTTCCGTCGATGTTGGACACGAAGAGCGCCTTCAAGTCGCGCTTGGAGTAGGGTTTTAGGGCCTCAGTGACCATCACCGGACCGAGATCAGATCCACCGATACCAATGTTGACGATGGTATTGATGGTCTTTCCTGTGTAGCCCTTCCATGCCCCGCTGCGGACAGCCTCGGAGAACTCCTTCATGTGCTGAAGGACACCGCTGACCTCATCGACGCCTGGTTCGTTGATGGTAAAGTCGTTGTCGAAGTTCCTGAGGGCGACGTGAAGGACAGCACGATCTTCAGAGGTGTTTATATGCTCTCCGGCGAACATCTTGTCCCGGGCTTCTTCGACTTTGGCTTCACGGAGGAGGGAGAAGAGGGTGTTGAGGATCGGCTCGGTGACCAGATGCTTGGAGTAGTCGAGCAGGATCTGGACGTTTGGACCACTCTGAGAGTTATAAGTTGCAGAGAACTTGTTGAAGCGTTCGGGATCAGCAGCGAAGAGGTCGCGGAGGACGATCTTGCTACGATCCTTGTCGTAGATGTCCTGCAACTGCTTCCATGACGGGTAGGCTAGTTGGAGGTCAGAAAAAGTGGCCGTTGGATGATGATTTAGACGCACAGCTCGCGAGTGATCCGGTCATGACTGAAGGGTGTTGAAGCGTAGGAGAGATGGCTGGGATCCGACAGACTTTGGATGCGCATATATGTCATTGATCGTACCCCAGTCGTGACCGTGGGAGTAACGATAATTTCAATATATCATCCGCGATCGCATTCCTCCTTCACCGACCCTGAAACCCTGAACCCGAGGCTTACGGTAGCTCCTCTTACCGATCAAGGTGGTGTATTAAAGGATGGCTAAGCATGTCTTGATAAATGACAATATAATGCCAATGCATGACTGCCCGTCAACCCAGGTGCGGGCCACCGAGAGTCAGAATTCGAGAGCTGGCGTTGAGTACATAGAGCTTCCGTAGGATGTGGCCCTTGTGGTATAGATAGTCGACTTCCGTAGCTTCTACCAATTCACTCAGCCGCTCTCCTTCCGATCGAATTTGTCCTGATGTTCCGAAATACCAGCCAACTCATTCCGAACGGAGATCCACTTGCCGAGTCTCTTCGGGGAGGAATAGAAGGCGGCTTACTAGGCACGCTCAGGAATCAGCCTGACGGTTTGCTCTCGCTCAAGTCTTCGAATTCTTAGTGCTCACTCGTCTCCGGATGATGCTCCTGCTTCTCTTGCCAGGATTTCTCACCCCCCTTCCCGTGGCGTCTCAGGGACCCACGACTAATACGTGGGCAGCATCGGATATCAGAGGGCCATTGGACAGAATCTTAAAGTTAGGCGACGGCTGCTTAGGCATGTATTTAATGAAGAACTTGAAAGTGTGTGGGGGAGCACTGTTGAATCAGCACTCAACGCTACCCCTGAGCAGAGGCTCCGGAGGGCTAGGACCGGTGAGGCTAACACCAAGTTCATACACGTGATCAGGCTCATTAAGGCCACGTGAATGGCTGAGGATGTTGGGTGGCGGCAGTCATACCAGACTGTTGCGATTGACCACGGCGGCGTAGACAAGGATGGACCATCTAGACCTCGACACCATAGTCGCCCAAATCACATCTTCAAACAACCCACGCCAGCTCAACGATTTCCTGCGAAATATTCCCAACGATACGCGTGAGGTCATCCTCGCAAGTACACTCTCCTCAGGTCAAGATCCACTTAGCATCCTCGACGTGCGTACCAACGCTCTCGGTGTCCTATACATCCTGTGCGTATATCCCTGGGAGGCGTGCTCTCTGATTTCAATACGGGTGATGTTGAGCGTCGAAAGGTTGACCTTATCTGGAACAGGTCAGCACGCGTGTCTGTCCATGGAGCTGCACCACCACCATGGCAAGCTGTGGACAATTTCTGTCACCATTTCGATCATAACCAGGTGCGGTATGCGCCTGAACGAGGTGTGTATGCACCTTGACTTGGGTTATCAATTTGGTGATGAGGAACAATCAAGTCATTTTACTGGGCAAAAACATTCCTCGACTCGCGTCGCATTACAACAACGTCCGTTGCCTTTCCATCCACTCGCCTTTTCTATTTTATCTGAGAGATCAATAATACATCCAGGCCATCGCAGCGATCCTTCCTTTACGTGCACTCATCCAACGTTTCGTTCCTGATCCATCCTACCTAACAGCACTCCACCCTCCATTCATCCTAGTAAGTCTCTCACACCTCCTTTCATGATCTAACCCTTGATTTCTCAAAAATTACCCTAGCTATGCATCTCCGCCCGCAGATTTACCGAAGCCCTTCCCATCCTCGCACACCCCATCACCAACATCGACAGCACAGACATGCACTACACAGACAACCTCATCTACCACTATGCCGGTGGCATCGCACTCGCAGCACTCAAAAGATGGTCTGCCGCTGAAGAGTTTTTCGAAACCTGTGTCACATCTCCCGGTGTCGTTCCTAGTGCCATCCAGTTTGAAGCGCTAAAGAAGATGCGGCTCGTCCAGTTGATAGCCAAAGGAAAAGCGGACCTGTTGCCGAAATATGCTTTACCGAATTTGACGAGGCTGTTCAAGAATTCGGCGTATCATGCTTTTGTGAATGCATATCCTCATGATGTAGAGGCTCTTAGGGAAATCGTGAAGAAGGATCGACAGATATTCGCTACGGTGCGTTCTTCTCCTAAATCTTATCTCTGCTCAATCGAATCAGTATGTATCCAATGCAGGACAAAAATATTGGATTAATCAATCAAGCGATTGATCGTGCGCCGCGTTGGGCGCTCAAGAAGCTCATAGGGACATACGTCACACTCAACCTAACCGACATTGCTCGCCAAGTCAAAATCGATTCAGTCGATCAAGTTCGAGAAATGCTTCTTAACATGGTTCGTTCCCTAAGGGGCTTAAAAAATAAAAAATAAAAACTGACCGCACATGCATATATCCCCCCCGAGCAGATCGAATCCAACGAAATCTCAGCGCGTATTTCATCCAACGGCACAGTGACCTTTTCCGACCCTCCTCCGACATTCACCAAATCTCAAGTCGATGCGCTGTTGCGGCAGGTCCAAGTTCAATCGTCGCTTCTTACGAAACTCGATCTTGATGTTGGGAAGAGTAGGGAGTTTTTGGCAAAGGCTGTTAAATTGAGGGAGGATTGGGGTGGTGGTGGTGGTGGTGGTGCGAGTGCTGCGGAGGAGTATTTGTTGGGGAGTGCGATGGGTGGTGGTGGTGGAGCTGCGTATGGTGCTGGGATGGGAGAGGGTTCTCATGGGAGTGTGTGGGTTGAGGAGAATATGTTTACTTCGTGAGTGAGTGTACTTGTAGTGTGCCGTTGTGTGTTTGAGAGCGGTTTACTTTTTTGTGATGGATGTTCTGGCGTACAGAGGGGAGCGGCATATCCTGCTTGGTGTTACTTGTCAATGTGCATATATCAATTCTCCGCCACCAGTGTCATGATCAACAGGAATAACGAATAACTGCAACAATGGCCCTGACATAATTCACACATGCGTTTCTTGGGCTTTGCACGTTGAAAACAGGTTTACGAAAGTGAGGCGAGAAATCAACGCGAATGGTGTTATAGACATTGAAATATACTTCCCTCTCGTCGATTGATTAATGAAGGCGGATCAGCTACCAGATGGCACCGTGCGTACTCAAGCTTAAGCTTGACAGGACGTAGAAGAACACGAAACTTTCCGTTCATTTGACATAGGTACAGCATACAAACACCAATGACAGCAGAAAATCGCAATTGAGTGGTACAAACGGACGAGCTTTCCCAAAGAATGATGGAAAGGACGAAATGTGATAGTGTCGATGGAAGACCGCCGTAGGGGAGGTGACGTTGGCAGGCCTCACTAGCAACGAGAAAAACTGCAGTGAACTTGAGCGTATATTCGAGCTCTTGGAATTACTGAAGAAAGAAGTGGTTAATCCCCTATCTACAGTTTCGCCTGGTCCTTTATTTACTTCCTAACTAATTTGTCTCTTCTCTTTTCCGTATTTGGCACGAGGTAAGTCCCTGGCACCATTAGTATCACGACTGTCAACGAACAAGCTGAGTACAGTTGTCCGGAGAAGAGTTGCGTGCGTCAGGCAAAAAAAGTGACAGATCTCGCAGAATCTGGGTGAAATCCGTCGCTTTTTCGGCTGATCCGTTTCATCGAGCTGTTATTGGTGGTTTGGACTACAAAGTCGCAACAATGCGGCATTGTAGGGGATTGAACTCCAGTTCATCGAATAAGTGACTTGACAAAATTTCCTGAAGCATACATATTGGCACTCATGTGGCAGATCCATCGGTACACTCGCGTGGGTATGTTGAGAACTCCTGCAATTCTAGTTCATCAGAGGTTTTTTTATTCTATTCCTGTTCGTGATCACTGAAGGTGGATCAGCTACCAAATGGCACCGCGGGTTCTCAAACTCGACGGGACATGGAAGAAAACGAGAACCTGAGGTCATTTCACATAGATATAGTATGCCATAGTAAGACGAACAGAAACGACAGCAGAAAATCACAATCGAATGTTACAAGTTCCCAAAAAAACAATGGTAGGAAGAATGGTCACAGTGTTGGAGAAAATGGCACATAAACACTTCCAAGGCTGGCGTAGTGTCATGGCAGCGCCAACGAACAAGCTACTGCCCATTCATCCAACCCGGAGAGAGCCCGTACGCCATCAGGCGAAAAAGCGACAGATCCCACGCAATCCGATTGGGTGACATCTGTCGCTTTTTCGGCCAATCCGTATGGCCCATCCAACCTGGGCTTTCCTGCTCGCCTTGTCCCCACATTCCAGATCCTCACCGGCCGATCATCCGATCCAGAGGTAACTTGACCATCATCATTGGAAAGGACAACGGAATCAACCCCCAGGTTTCCATCTGTGTATAGCCCCATCGATCCCCACATGTGTGGTAGTGCGACTTCAGGTACCTAGTGCGACTTCAGGTACCTAGTGCGACTTCAGGTACCCGCTTCATAGATTTGACGCATCAACGAGGCCACACCACCGTAGATAGGTAGACCTCGAGGCAATGATGCTGGCTGCACTCGAAGTTGGGCAGCAAATGTCCAAGGCGTTATCTAGAAATGACCGTAGACCGCCAACAACTCTACTTTGGACGGATCGTTATATCATCAGCGTTGCAGACCTTAACTTGCTCACGAGAAAGACTCACTGCTAGATCTGTGCTCGCACCAAGAACGAAAAAGAGGCGGGAGTGGGCGGGTGGATGGATAGTGTAGAGGTTGAGGGAATGGGATGGGGTGAGAGTGTCTAAAAGAAGTTCCCGAGTCAACGAGACTCTCACACCTGATTACTTATGGATTAGAATGACGAGCTTAGTGGAGATAGAATAGGGGTGTGCATGAACTCAGCTTAGCGATCAACTCTCTGTCCAGTTGCCCCAGTGAGAGAAAGAGAACCAACGACAGGCGGCATCCAGTGGCCCACTGATGAGACCTGAGATTCCGGAATCGTTATTTCAAGTCATTCAACTCCAGATTCGGTTCCTTCTCGAGGGGCTCTCACAACCTCTGCCGTGGCACGTTGTAGTTGGACAACACTGTAGAACAACTGACACCGAAATGCGAAACAAACGGCTTAGAAATAAGGGATGTAAAGAAAACAGGTTGCAAGACAGCGAGTCGAACTTGAAAACAATATTTCATGCGTCTCAGGACCAGGATAGGGCAGCAAGGAGAGAGCTGTCGAGGGAGAAGGAAGCCAGGTGTTGAAGCCGGATGTAGTTGTCTGGTATAAACGCGCTTCGTGGACCGTTAGTCCAGTGAATGCCCGGTTCTATGAGGGATGGGGTAGAGTGGATCCTTGGTTGGCAAAATTAGCGAGATGCATGATAAATGGGCACTTCACTGCTAAGTGGTATCGCATGAAAGAAAACAAAAATGTAAATTCATTGAACATGAGTACAGTATACCACAGCAACACAAAAAGAAATCACGGCGAAAGATCGCGGTTGAATGATATATACGAGTGAAGTTTCCCAAAGGGCAAAGACAGGACGAATTGCGACGGTATTAAAGGAGAAATAGGCACTTCCAAAGCTGGCACCCTTAGTATGACCGCGATGTTAGCGGACAAGTTGCTGTCCATTCATCCGGCCGAGGAAAAACTCGCGTGCCGTCGGGCGAGAAAGCGACAGATCACCGAATGTGTGTGGCCCTCCAACCAGGCTTCCTCCTCGCCTGTCCCCGCATTCCAAATCCTGACTGTCCGATCATCTGATCCGGAGGCGACTCGACTACTCTTCATTGAGGAGAGTAATAGGATCGGACCTCGATGGTGATTGATACACCTCAAGGCAATGATGGCGGCACTCGAAATTGAGCCGTAGATTGAAAAGGCGTTATCCACGAGTGACCTTCAAAAGATGTGTGGATGAATACTATGCCATCAGCACGGGAAACTTGACTTGCACACGGTCAAGACTTACTGCTAGAACTGCACTCGCACCAAGAAACGAAAGAGAGGTGGGGGTCTGCAGGTAGGGGGAATAAAGGTGAGAGTGGAGGGAATGGTCAGAGCTGCTTAAGTGGGGTACGGATTGTCACATGTTGGCCTCGAGGTACGAAGGCGTCAAAAGCTTCTTCGCCGCCAGTGAGACTCGCACACCTGACTGCCACTAGTTTCAACTTGGCATGGGGAAGACGTCCTGACCTTACTACCTCTCCCATAAAGGATAAGTATTATGAACTTAATCAAGCCGAAATAGATTAGGGCATTCACGGTATCCTCAGCCTTGATGGCAGACAAAGCTTTGGTATGTCGTACACTCGGGAAGATGAGAGCCGCATAACTGACTTTTCCCTGAGGTTAGAGAGCAAACCAAACTCGCTCTCAGCATCTGCTATTTTGTCCATGAGCTTATAAGTACAATGATTGTGCGATTGCCGACTTGCTGATGCTTGCCATTCTGACCACGGCACGTTGCTCTTCAAGCGCCCATCCTTGGAGATAGCGACGCACGTGTCAGGCTTGCAACCAATGGGATAGAAAGCGATCTGAGGGGATCGACGCATGTGCCAGGCATGCGTCCAATGGGATAGAAAGCGATCTGAGGGGATCGACGCATGTGCCAGGCATGCGTCCAATGGGCATCCTAGGCGGAGTGTCAGGCCCTAATGGAGGCGATGTTTACCAACAGGGCCTATAACTAATGGAGGGGTTGCCAGCTGCCATTCTCATGAAGGACAGCAGCTCACCGAAATTAGAAAGAGCGACATTGTCCACAACCTCCGTAGCGCATATCGCCAATAATCGGTCCTGTGAGTGAAGGATAGCCCTAACTAAGCGCTCGATGGTTCTGCGAATGACCAAAGTAAACTGTAGGAGGCGAGGCAGATACGTAGCACGCCGAAAAACTTTCGGCTCACTATCCAGATGCAGTCAATGTTCCTTGCTTGTATCTTTACATGCGTAACAGAATAGCATTCGCTCTTTTTTCGAGTGTAGTTAGTTCCTGCTTATTTGTGGTCCTCCCCTGTAGATCGGGATGCAGTAACATGAACACGATGGAAATGGCACATCGAGCATTTTGTCGATTGTTAAGAATGCGGCGGGGTTCCTTTCAAAGCGCGCGAGCAAACAGAACACTTGGTTATCAAGGGTGGACCAGACCTCAGATGACACTGCACGAGCTTGAGATCGACGGTACATGTAAAGGATCAATAGAATACATTTGTTATAAAACATGTACAATCTGCAACAGTAACACAACAAGGAATGACAGCATGGGGTGGCGGCCGAGTGATACAAACGAACAAACTTCCAAAACACAAAAGACTGGACGAGGGTGACAGCGTTGAAGAAAATGGGAAATGGGCACTGCGAATGCTGGTGCCCTTAGAGTCACCGCAAAGTCAACGCACAAGGTACTGTCCACCCATCCCAGAGAGAACTCGCGTGCCGCCGTCGGGCGAAAAAGCAACAGATGTCACCGTATCCGTGTGGCCCTCCAACCTGGCTTCCAACCCGCCTGTCGTCGCATTCCAAATCCTGACTGTTGATCCGGAGCCAGCTGGACTACCCTCACTGAGGAGAGCAACAGAATCAAAGGGAGGCCTTGAGGTAATGAGGCTGGCTGCAGTCGAGATTGAGCTGGAGAGATGGAGAGGTGTTATATATATGAATTGCAAACCCTCAAAATCCGTACTTTGAATGGACTGCCATGTTGTCAATACGCAGAGCTTGACTTGCTTTCGATCAAAGACTTATTACTATAGCTGCACTCGCACCTAGAGACGAACAAGAAGGTGGGAGTCGGCAGGAGAAGAGGATGGGGGTGATAGTGCAGAATAGCCAGAGTTATGTAGGGCAAGGACTGTCACATGCTGGCCTCGAGGCATCAGTGTCAAAAAAAGTCGTTCGTCGTCAGCAAGTCATTGACTTCCGATTTCGCGTGCTGGGGTTGTCCTAATCTTGCCATCCCTCCCAAACAGGATAAGTATAATGAACTTGATCTGGGCGAAATAGAGTAGGGGGTTGTTCAGAATGTCCTTGATAAGGCTAGTACTTTTGATGTAAACATTTTTGCAGATAGATTCCGATCCTCTACCATATATTAATATAGCTTTGCACTGTGGGCCAAGTTGCACTAATTTGCCAGCAAAACAATTCCAAAATTTATTGTGCTGAGTAAGGGCCAATAAGGTTGATTTTACTCTCAGAAGTCGGCCTGAGTAAAAGCATATAAGATCGGTGGGTCACTTACTAGCGTCTTAATTAGATGAATGAGGAAATGACATTTTTCCTGATGATCGTCGACCAGGTATTTATTTACTGTCCTCTGCTCGAATATGCCTTGCTCATTCATCTTTATCGACAGTCATGCGATTCATGGAAGACAATACTTGGCCAGCCGGCCCATTCACCGTCTTCGAGCATGCATGCGCCAATACGTTCGAGCATCGGTGCTATGGTCCCTATGATAAGCTTCTGAATTATTGCTTCGGCGACGGTTTTAGCTTCTGTGTTGCCCCACAGAGCTCTCTTAGGAGTGACAGTCGCGACGCTACTGGCTTGTTCATCTTCCTTGTGATGTTTGATAGCCACGACACACCCGTACTTATCGTTCAAGTCAAAGAATCCGGTTGGGTTGGAGAGGCGGAACTCCGCTACCGTGCAGACAAGCAACTACAGGATCAGTGGGCCTCATACCTGGAGGGATCATCTTTTTGTAGTTGAGTTCTGAATATGCTTTAATGCTTGGCGACTGCCCTATCCCTCCTCTTTGGGAGGTGGAATCAACATGATTGTCTATTGTGACATACGCGTGTGTGACCAAGGTGGTGAGAGTGACATGACGTGAGTTATCGGGTGTCGCGTTCACGCACACAAGCAGCGCCCACAATGGGTCTCTTCCAACACACAAAGTATTTCCTAGCCAACTCTATACCTCCGCATCGTCAGGAACAGCTCGAATATGCTCTAAGCAAGAATGGCGCAACAAAGGCGCCCTCTATTACTTCTGCAACCCACATTATCACAAACTCACCATATTTCGAGGGTTGCGAGGGTGTAGAGGCAAATGTCGCCGTCGTTTCCGTGTGTCGCCCTGCTTTTGTGTGAGATACTTCTACTCACACATTCTTGTAGGACTATTGGGTCGATCGCTCATTAGTTCTCGGAAAGATCCAACCGTATGTCTTTCTGATTCACTTCACTAAACGCCCCATCTGACGCCCATCAAGGCCCCAATATTACTCCGTCGACCCAGCAATGCTCTTCTCAGGTGTTGTAGCTTGTGCTACAGAGGTACGGAACTTTTCACGTCTCTCGTCTCCCACTATCTGGAACCTGCAGCAGCTCCCGACAGCCGACCTCGAAGTCCTTTCAGCAGGCATCACTGCCCTCGGTGGTCAATGGCGTACCGGCCTCACCAACGACGTTACCCACCTCTTTGCCGTCAATACAAACTCCCAGAAATATGCCACTGCTCTCGTCCACCGCGAATCCACTGGTATCAAGATCCTCCTCCCTCACTGGTTCGATGACTCTGTCAGACTCGGCATCAAGAACCTGCCTGTCGAGTCATATTTGTGGCCGGACCCGCCGTACCTGAAACAGATTGGGATACATGACATTAGCGCTCTTGAAGCTAAGGGAGATAAGCAGGAAAACAAGGCCAAAAAGAATATGATGGCCACCGTCAACATCTTTACACCTGCCGCGAATTCCAGCATCCCTATTCCCAAGGGTGTGGACTTGATGCCTGTGAAGAAAGGGATCTGGAACGGGAAGAAGATTCTGCTCAGTTGGACACTGAGTCTGTACGGCTCGAGAAGGGAGGCCGTTGAGGCTGGAATTCGGAGGGCGGGAGGGGAGGTCCTCAGATACCCCGGAGACGATGATGATGACCTCGACACGGAAGAAAAAGAGATCCGAAGGGACAAGAAGGAGGCAAGGGCGGTCGTCGAGTGTGATATCCTCATCACGAGATGGCGTAGCGGAAGGGCCTATGGGAAGGTCCGGTCCGAGTAATCATCATCCATTGTTACTTTTTGCTCATAATCATGCAGGCTTTTCGATTACAGCGGACAATCGGAACCCTTGCGTGGATGTATCACGTCCAGTCTACCGGCCACATACCTCGACCCGTTGATCAACTGCTCCACTACCCCATACCTCGCAAGCCAATTGAAGGCTTCAGCGCGCATGTAGGCGTTTTGTACTATCACTTTTGGTTCTTCCGTTGACACCACACTACAGGAAATTACAGTGACGAATTATACTGGCGAATCACGCGAATATATAAAACGTCTCATCTCCGCGTTGGGCGCAACATTCACACCTAGCATGACAGGCCGCAACACTATCCTTATCGCGGCATAGTGCGTCCTTTCATACCCATTTCTTGCTCACTTGGTCCCCTCATATGTGTACACCAGTATCCAAGGTATCAAAGCCGAAAAGGCACGCGCCTGGTCTATCCCCGTCGTCAATCATACTTGGCTTGAGGACTGTTTCATCCAATGGCGCCTCCTCACACCCGCCACCGAGAAATACATCATCTTCCCTCCAGGTGTTGATTTCAGTAAACTCCTGGGCGAACGTGGGGTAGGTGTACGAGGTGTCGAGTTGTGTGAGGAGGAAGAAGGTAAAGAAGGAGAGAGTAGTGAAGAGGAAGGTATGGATGTGGATGCAGCGGGGCCGGGAGTGGATGCGGGGCCTGTGGTAGATGTTGATGACGGTGGTGATGGGGTGTTGAAACATGGTGTCGGTGATGATGTCGATATGATCAGTATGCCGGACACGGACGATCCAAGAAACGACTTGATTCTCCATCATGACCCTCCTACCAACAATAAATCACCAGCGAAATTGTATGGAAGGACGAAGAAATCTGATAGGGAAATTTCGGAGTCTGTCTCACCGGGGAAGCGAGGTCGTGAAAGTGGTTATACCTCACCTTCGAAACGTGCTGCGCTGCCGACGAACGTGACACCTGCCAAGTCCAAAACTACTTCGCCCGTGAAACGACGGAAGATGGTCGAGAGCGAGGATGAGGATGAGGTGCGTGTGGATGTGGGACGTGTTGACGATCTTGAGGAGGAGGATAGGGTGGTGGATGTTAATAGGAGGAAGGCGATTCGGACACGTAAATCTGCACCGGTGGATGTCGATGAGCAGGAAGAGGAAGAGGAAGAGGAAATTGAGCCTGTTACGCCTTCGAAGAAGGTGAATAGGACGAAGACTGTTGTAGGGTCGATGAAGAAGCGTAAGGGTGCTGTTGTGTCTGGACCAGAGTCGATGCTTGATCTCGAACTGTCGGATGATGACGATGTACTGGATCGCACGCCCGAGTTTTATAAATCGTCGGCAAGGTCAAAGTCGAAATATGGGAGTACAAAGGCACCGGTCGCGGCAGCGGAGGAAGGAGGGAGCGAGGAAGACAGGCGGAACGGGAAGGACGTGAAGGGTAAGGAGCGGCAGGGAAGTGATAGTGAGGAAGAGGAGGAAGAGCGGGTGGTGTCTAGCGCGAGGAGACTGGCTTCTGGGAGGAGTGGTCGTTCGAAACGAAACACATTGGAACAAGAGGACGATCGGGACGAAGCTGAACTCTCAGCTCCCCGACCTGCGAAGAAGAAATTCGTGCGCAGACTTACGAAAGAGTCGAGCCTTCAACTTGCGCAGGAGAAGGAGAGGGAGCGAGATAGACAGTCCGAGTCGAGCAGTGCTCCAAGGAAGCTGGTTCGTCGCGCAAGTGGGAAGGTCGCCATGCCGTACGTTGAGTTGGAGTCACCCAAGAGGACTGAGAAGGACCAGGTTGAGAGGACTGCGGATAAGGAGGATGCGGACGCACCAAAGGTCGGTCTATTGAAGACGACGCGAGGGGATGCTAGGACCCGCGTCAAGGCAAAGAGTGCCACGGCCAAGGCGAGGGAGCTTTATTCGGATAGCGAAGACGAGGTTGTGGAGATCGTTGTGGCCAAGGCAGGGAAAGGAGGAGTCAAGGGTAAAGGCAAGGGCAAGGAGACAACGCGTCGGGAGGCGAAGTCGTCAAAGGCGCAAGGTGGCAGAAAGGCAAAGCGGGCGGCACCTTCATCTGAAGAAGAGCCTATGTCTGTGGAAAGTGAAGAGGAAGACGACGAAGATGATCGTAAGAGCATACAGGCGAAAGAATCTACCTCAATGTCTCCCTCGAAACCTGCATGGACATCGCCGCTTGCTCGTAGGGTATCTGTCGTGGTAAACCCACCCCCTTCCGTGCGATCGTCTGCGAAGGCCAAGGGCAAAGATAAGGCTATCGACGTCGACTCTGGTGCATCTTCCCTTTCGGAGGAAGACGATGAAGAATCTCCTCGGAAACCTGTATCGCCGCGACGACGCCCAACACGCCAAGTCAAGAAGACGGAGAGCATCCATATTGAAGCTGGTGAAAAGGCCGCTGCGTCGACTTCTCGTTCTAAACCGATTTCGTCACCTGTCAAACCATCGTCTACTTTGTCCAAATCGAAAGCAAAGCCGCGGTCTCAACGCCCCTCTTCGGCATCAAAACCGGCTGCACCACCACCAACATCCTCCTCACCTCTCTCGACAATACACACGCCGAATACGGATATTAGTGAACCCCCCGCCAAGAGAGGTGCGGCTGCCAAGGCGGAACAGAAGTTGAAGGTGATGATGCCTGATGCGACGAGGTTTGAGCAGGAGATGCGGAAGGCGAGGAAGGCGGGTGGGGCTGGATTGAGAGGTATTGGTATTGGTAGCTGGGAACAGGAGAAGGAGAAGGAGAAGGAGAAGGAGAAGGAGACTACTTCAGTGACAGTCCATGCGAGCGGGAAAAAGAAAAGGAGCTCGGATGCGATGGATGTGGATACGGAGGGGGAGGCTGAAAAGAAGAAGAAACGACGGACAGGTACGAATGTTAAGGAGGAAAAGGAGAATGAGAGTGAGGGAGATGAGGAGGTGGAAGTAGGTGTTTCGGCTGCGAAAGCAAAAGCAAAAGAGAAAGGGAAGAAACGGGAGTCGGATCAAGGGCTAAAGTGAGTTGACACTGACCCATTTACGGCTATGCTGATTTCTTCGCTAGAACCAACAAGATATACTTGTTGACAACACAGGCCACGCTGCCCGATAATGTAGTGAAGGTACCTCTATTTGTCGTTGCGTTCTTTGCCATTACTTACCTATCCATAGTCTCTCGAGAAGCTCGGTGTTGTAATAACAACCAAGCCTTCGCAGTGCACACATCTCATCGCACCCCACCTGGTACGAACCGAAAAATTCCTGTGCGCACTGGCTGCCGCTCCGCACATACTTGAAACATCATGGGCCATAAAATCGGCTACAGCGAAGCAATTGTTACGTGTGTATCCCGTCCTCTCTGTGACGCTGAAGCTCTTTAACATTACTCTCAGCCGAAAGTCAATTTCTGCTCCGTGACCAGGCTGCTGAGGCCAAGTACAACATGAGCCTCAGTGAAGCGCTTGCCAGAGCAAAGGGACTCAAAGGCACACTTTTCGCTCGGAAGACATTCTACATCACACCCAGAACAAAGGTTGATTTTAAGCTTCTCAAAAGCGTTGTAACCGCACACGGTGGTCAGGTAAAACACTACTTTTTTTCTTCCTTGTTGACTGCCACTTAAGACCAAACCATTGTAGCTCTTACAACAATCGCCAACGATTCGGATGCTGAATGGACACCCTGAGCGATATATAATATCGTGCCCTGAAGATATATCTATCTGGCGGCCGTTGGCGGCACAGAACATCCCGATCTATACGCATGAGTTTCTTCTTATTGGTGTCTTGAAGCAGGAATTGGAGTGGGACAATCCGATGTTTAGGGTTGAAGGATCGCAGTAATCTTTGGACTGATCTTATGTATTTACTGGCTTTGTATCATGATGGAACTAGACTTTTGATTTTTGATTGCTGTATCCCGCATTGTCTCCCCAGATAAGCGCCAAGCTTGATCGGCCCAGGACCTTGTGCACGTGGGAAATGTGGTTGCGATCGTGATCGATGATTGCGGGTATTTGGCGTCGTGTGGACAATCTCCGCGTTTTGTAGTTGGGCGTCGCTAGCAACCAGAAACTCTGCGGTCTTTTTCTCTGTGCAGGCTACAGCTGCTGTGTGTATGGTCTAGTCAGCGCGTTCCACTCATTTGCTGTTGTATTGTTGTGAGCTTTTGTTTTCAGCTGCACGGGACGTGGCTGATTGTTTCTTTGTATTTTGACCCTAGCTTGAGTTGATCTTGTCGCTTTCACCATCCTCTCGTTCGCTCTCATGGTCGGCTTCGGCGACTTTCAGCCAATTTGCTCGTGGACTCCCAGCTATCCCTGGTGCAACCTTTTCTATCGCCAGGTATGTTCGACACTCTGTATTTAGCACATTGTTGATTGATTTTTGTTTCAATATCAGCTTCTCGACAAGGCTAGTCAAGTCCTCCAAGGCGCCTCTGCTGACCCATCCTCTGCACCTGTCGGCGTCAATCCCCAATGTGGAATTCCTCGAGTCGGAGCCAATGGCTCAATTGCGAATATCGCCAATATCATAGCGTCCGGTGTTAGCATCCTGGTCGTCCTGTTTCTCATCCAACTTTGTCACCGTCGGAAAGCTGCCGTTGGTGCGTTGCGCGCTACCCTTGTCATTCTTCGCGTATCTCAATCTTTCTTACAGGTCGTGTTGAGCTACGAACGCTCCTCATTGTCTACCTCCTCACCCTCCCTCTTCAAATCGTCACGAATGGGTCGCTCCTTGAGCAAGGCTCAACGGCTCTCGTCGTCCTTACTGCCATTCACGCTGGTCTCGTAGTCGCGCTTTTCTGGATACTCATAACCAACGCAATTGTCGCTACACAATGGATAGAGGATGGAACAATGGCTAGTATCGCAGTGCGTATCACTAATGCTCTTTCCAAGATGTTCTTTGCTAACTTCTACTCTTACCATGCAGCCTATGTCTATCTTTTCTATTATCCTCTTTGGCGGAACATTGTACATATGCCTCGATATTGCGCTTGGAGTCACAGACGCTATCGGTGGCCTTTCTCACCCCCCTGAGCGAATCAAGAGCATTCCATTGTTCGTGCTGACGAGTATTTGGCCACCTGTGTGAGTGTCTATTTTTTTCCGTTCCTCTCGCTTATCCGACCTCGTGCCTTCACACGCATGACACTGACCTTTGTTGTTTATCGGTTTTAGTTCGGTCATTATCTATCTTGCTTTGATGTCCTGGATTGTCCTCCACGTTCTCAATGAAACACGACCCATGTGGTACTACATGCTCTCGGCAACACTCTTTGTTCTCGCACAGCTGGCCTGGTTTTTGTTGAGTAGAGTGATCTGCAAGGTACGCCCCCCTGCCTACCAGCTACCCGAGTTATTTGTGATGCTTGGATATTGATGGCTCATCATTTGCAGGGCTCGAACCAGAAAGTTGATGGGTCGTTCATAGCGACGCTGCTTGAAACCGCCGCCGTGGGAGTTTTGTTTTTAGCGTGGAGAAGTATAACTGAAGGTGCGTGGAAAAGTTTGCTCGGGTAATCGTTGGAAGGCTCATATGGTGCCTGTCATGTGCTCAGAAACATGGGACGAAGACTTCCACTATTGATGATGACTGTCCGTAACGCTTTTTTTCGATTAGATCCCATCACAATGCCGATCCTCTACTACCTTTTGCTACTCTATATCAACTCATTTTCGACAAGTGGGAAACAGTGGTACTTTGAACGTCATTACCTCACCGAGAAAACTCGCATCTACAAAATACTGCTGTACCACGTCGTGAAGACGACCCGCTGCCCGGATATCCTGTGTTTCTTTTAGTTGTGGTTCTTTCCTTTCCTCGTGGTCTAGGTGTCATTCCGGAATTGCAATATTCTCCCGTTCTTTCTTTCGTTCACAGTATATATTGATATTTGAATGATACACACCCAACAACTAGTTATTGGTTAAATATTCTCGAGTCTTTTGTAGGCGTTGTAGGTAGGTGTATGTCCATCCAACGAAAATATACCACAAATACTTTTTCTTGGCTGGCGTTTCTTGTTTTTGTTTCAACGTACTCGACGTTTCCGATTGATCGCAAGCTCGGACTGGCCATTATGTACAATACATGTCTACTCTGCGAAAAAAAAAACCATAAACAAAGCCTGAAATCATCATGTCGTGGTATCGTCGAATCAGCCACCCTAGCTTTTTACTCATTGTGTGCCATATCATTGGCACCAGAGTCTGAAAGAAGGCATCAGGAACAGCAGAGTTACGACAACAAGATCGACTCACAAACTCCAGCCAAGATATCCTTCAAGCTCAAAGATATGAGGAGGTCTGTCATTTTCGCCGGGCTCATGTTACCTTGCATACCAATAAGGTAGGCCACGAGACCAGCAACATGGGGAGTTGCCTTTGCGAAAATCAGCACGTTGGCATGAATAAACCAAAAGGAAGTGTTTCTTACCATGGAAGTCCCGGTGAGAGTATTTGTGGCAGTTGTGCTGCCAATCCAAGCACTGATGATGCTGGATCCAGGAGCGTAGATGTCGACGCAAGATCCAAAGTTGGACCATGCAGCACGCGAGTCCATTATGGTCGTCCCACCAACTGTGATTACTGCTGGTGCACGAGCAGGGGATACACCACAAGCGTCGTTGCCGTCGTTGCCAGCAGCAACAGCGACGTGTATACCGGCGTCCACGACCTGATTGTATCTTGTTAAGCTAATGTGTGGGATATAATAGTGCACTTACGGCGGTTACGGCGTTGTCGAAGGTTGTTGATGCAGGGCCAGAAAGAGACATAGACACAACCGCGGGTCGATTAGTAGCATTGTATTGCTGGATTATCCAATTCAAGCCAGAGATACTATCAAATATGGGTTGAAGAAAGGTGGCAGTTCTATTGGAAGACTCACATGTCTGCGATAGCACCACCTCTTCGGAATGTGAGTACATGGCTGCACATTCGTTGAAAGAAAGCTTACCCATTATCAGCGAGGACCCTGACGGCGACCAAATTCGCAGACTTCGCGACCCCAAACTGGCTTCCGGCAGCAATACCACTGCGTATTTGTCCAAGTGAGTGTTCACGTCGAGGAATTCGGGGAGCGCATACGTACGCGCAGTGAGTGCCATGGCCGTTCACATCAGCATCACTTGGTGTGTGTATCGGTAAAACGACTTCTTTCTAAAGGTTATTTTACTCACGCGAATCCACCAAAGGTAGCACCCCAGCGAGCACGGCCACCGAACTGAGACTATGAAAAGAAGTGCTCGGATTGGTAATGCCAGAGATCCCCGGTTTGTGTTCACTTACATGAGCTGTGTAAATACCTGTGTGAGAGAACGAAGACTAGTCAATATTCTCGAGTCAACGAGGGAGCGGAAAATAGGACATTCTCACCGGTGTCTTAAGGATACGGTCGGTGTTAATCAGCCGTTGTGAAAGTGATCCGCAACGGAGTGTTCATACTCACCAACAATATATATGTCAACGCCCGCGCCGGCGGTAGCGTCGTAAGTATAATTAAATGTCAAGGCACTGCGTATATTATCAGACTACCTGTTACGTATATGAGAGCGAAAGACTCGCCTGGTGTCCTGGTTACTGAGCTTCGTCAGTGCACTCAACCGTGAAATGCCCCACGGAGCATTAGTCCTAGAATGAATGTTAGCAGTGCTGGAGATTTGAGAAAACTCGGGAGTCCACCAACTGGGTGACCATAGCATGTACGATTCCGTCCTCGGCAATGGATTGGACATCAGGGTTTGCACGAAGAGCATTCAATGTGTCTTGATCGAGGTGTCCAGCGAAGCCATTGATGAGGTCCCACTCGTGGGTGACAGTGGCGTTTTGCTTGACTTGGTTGATTAGACTACCCCTCGCAACACCTGGTTTCAAGGTGACGAGGAACCTGCCCGTGGTTTCACCGGCAAAGCTTTCAACAGTGTGGATGGCGGTAGGTGCGCCGAGTGCTAAAGCAGCAAAGAGAGCTAGGGTAGCGAAGAGAGGAGAGAGGAAATGCATAGCCGTTTTCTTGAATCTGGGGAGGTACACGGTAACCACCGAATTGGGGCCCTGTTAAAATCGATACGCAGGTTTTTATGCAAGAACTCCAGATGCTTGAGCATATGTATTTTTGAACACGTTTATGCTTCCGTATCAGCGTCAGGATATGGCGCTTTGTCAAAGGGCGGTCAGAAATAAACCTTGATACTGGCGAACTGACCCGTATGCGACGTGCCTCTGGGCGATTATTTTGGGGATGTGTGGTGTAGCTGGAACTTCGGGATTATGCCTAGTGGCGTTGTGCTGGCACCTTTGAATCAGGTCAGCTGGGCTTTCGATACTTGTCATCCCTCTGGTATGACAAGAGATTGACAATGCAAACCATCTCCATGAGTTTGAGGTGGATGCGTTGGGTACACCGGTTGATCAGCATACCGTGAAGACTTTGCCAGGAGTCACTGGGAGCGAATGTTAATTCTAATCTCACGGTAGCGTTGATCCGTTTCCTGGTATGCGGACTCACCGGCGAGGGAATAGCGACGAGTATCTCCTGGGCTCGTGCATTTCCACCTTGTGGTGAGTGGTCGGATCTAACGGCCCTGGACATAGGGCGATATAAGTGTGCTAAAAGTGGGTGGGCTATCTTTATCGACGACCGAAATATTCGGTGCGGATTAATTAGCATAGTTGCGCTCATTCTATGCCTCGTCATCAGTGGAAGGCCACATGGTCACCCTGCTTCGGAGAACAACTGCTAACTTTAAATTGGGAAAGGTGTCGTGGTCTTGGGCGTAATCCAAACCGCAACGTCAGAACACCCGAATGAATTGCCAGGAACATATGACGGACCGTAAGGTAGTAGCTGGTACGAAAATAGAACAGTCCACCTGAGGATAAGATATAAAATGGGTACTAGGATTCCCAGGCAAACCGTGCATCGCATGCCTCATGCACAGATGACGGGTTTGGCGCAACGTCATGATCAGAGGGATAGTCAAATGAGGATGTGCACTCGTGATAAACAGCTCCAGCGCAGGAGGTACCCGTTATGGGCTCCTCAGGAAAGGGGAAAGTGATAGACAGTTCACAGGGCAACAACATCAATGAGTGGCTCGGAGGTTCATTGGATAGTAGGTATACTGCAGGGAGAGGGGATACAAGAGGTCATCGAAGTAGTAATCTAAGTGCCAGCACTATCGTTGATCACATGTTTGAAAACGATCAGATGTTTGGAATTGGGAATTTACTAACACTACAGATAGTTCTTGACTTCCGCGAGTTTTTGTGATACATATGGGGTGTAGTAATGCTCCAGTGCCCAAAAATCGGGGATATACAATAATGCCGAGGCAAAAAATGCGAAATACATCAAGTCACAAAGCACTTTTAGGCAAAGCTTTACCATCAAAACAAAGGTCTTCCCCGATCCCTGGCATTGGGTTAGAGGAAAAGGGCATCCCATATAATACACCTCCAAACACATGATCCCTGAAAATCAGAAGGTACAGGACCGAAAGGGTGAAGTGTAAGCTGAGATTTAATGGTACCTACTTGTGAGTGTGGCGCATGGCCTGGAAGATGTTTAAACTCCGCTAGGCAGGGCTCCAATCGAAGCACCATCTGCTCCTACTCCAGCTTCACATCGACAAATGTACATACGGACTTACAGTTGAGGATAACCAAACACGACAACTTTTGTGGACTATTTTTCCCATGGCCACAAATGGTCATTTTCACTCGGAAGCGATGTTTTTCTGAGGAGGTAGTCTCGAGTGACTCATGTCAACGTTAAGCCGGGCGGCATTGATGAACAAAACCACTAGTATCACACAAAGATAGCTTAGTGAGTGCCCGTCTATCTATGTCCTCACAACTCCCTCGACAACGATTAAAACCTTGTGAAATGGACCAGAATTCGCATAATCATCCCTCGCTTTCTCCATGACTTGGGTTTTCCTCTGCACCAATGTCCCTTCTTTTAGCCACTTGGTAAATGACTAAGATCGAGGCAACCGACTAATAAACGCAGGGCCTGGGTCAGCTCAATAGTGATAGCAATCACACCGTTGTCATACCTGTGCAGGAACGATGACTTTTACTATCAGTGTTGTGTATGCCTCCCTCAATAGAAGTGCAATTGCGCCTAACAGTGTTACCGGGATATTAAGCACAGCCGACTCGAGGAGGATGCCGGTGATCCTTAGGTGGTATTTAGAAAAGGCCCAAGACCTGCCGAATATGATGATCATTTTGCGTCGGTGATAGAGCAGCCGAATCATGATATTCAATGTTGCAAAAATATTAAGGACGATGTTGCACACCAAGCTGGCGGCGAGAAAGGTTATGCCCACTGGTTGTCTTGTGGTCAATAGTGGGCGGTTTGGATCCAGCTTTGCGAAACCCATGCTCCCAAGAACTTTAACATAACATGCGAATAAGGTGTTTATCAGTTCAAGCATCTTGTGATCATGACGTACCAGCACAACAAATGTACAGGAATAGAGGAAAGATCCAGCTTGTATGGCACAGCCATCCTCTTTGGTTGTGCAGGAGGGCTTTCTGGACCCTGTAGCATCGCCATATCTATGGGATTGTTGGCTCTCCCAGAGCAAGGAACTTTTAAGCAAAGACCACTCACAAGTAACCCATCAGTTAGGGATATGGTCAGGCCAGTGACAATATAAAACAAGCTTTGTTCGGGGTGAATGAGGTCTGCGGGATTTGTGT
The DNA here is from genome assembly GCA_018524415.1 of Podaxis rugospora. NCBI lineage: Eukaryota > Fungi > Basidiomycota > Agaricomycetes > Agaricales > Agaricaceae > Podaxis > Podaxis rugospora. Next base: position 45,805 of record JAEUWL010000714.1, read on the forward strand.
AGAAAGTGGCAACAAGGCATTCTCGAATATTCTCCACTTGCATAATCGTGTTCAGCAAGAGAATGAGAAGGACGTGCCCTCTGAAAATGCGCCGTTGGTTAAGAGAACCCTTGCGCCCCGAAGTGTCATTGGGCAGCCGGAGATGTCCAAAGGTGATTATACAAAGGGTAACGAGAGCACCGTAAGGCATAGCACCGCTAATTGCGCCAGTGGTCCAGTAAACTTCCATGACAGTTAAGGAGGGTTGAAGCTCATATAGACTCATCCTGGACTGTGAGTCAGTGACTGTGGGGTGAAAGCCAGAAACAGAAAGAACAGGATATGGGGCTAGCTCGGAACCTTCTATGTGGTTATATAACTGACTGCTGATCAGAGTTCACAATGCAACACAGCGCAACCACTGATGATCATAGCGCAGTATCACGGAACTAGTAAAAATAGGGTGTGATGGTAGCCCACCAAACAAAAGGTGCAGTAGGGGGCATGCTCAGTCTCCATATGGAAGGACTAAAGTTTATTGCTGTGCCATCTATCTCGTGCTGAGCTTTGTGCCGAACTTCAGGGTGTGTCAGCATGGCAAGAATGAATGTCTTGCTCCTCAGGATTGTCATAAACTCATGAAAAATCAATAGCCTGCGACTCAAATTTTTTCAAAAGGACTATCAACAACAGTAGGTATATATAGCTCATTGTTTCTATATGCTGTCGTACATAAATGGTGTAAACAGGGTTACACAAGCAGGATTCCATTTTGAACCCATCCCGGATTCCCAACAAACACCATTGGCCTCTTCCCAAGGTAGCTATTGAGCTAACGACCCTTCAATGTTGTGATGGCTGATCATCATCTTGGCTCTTGCTCCCTGGGACTTGCGTCTGCTTGATCCAGAAAAAGGTCACTGGACAAGTCCACCCTCGCCTCGAATAGACACTTCAGGTGAAAATTCGCCCTTTTTTATACCAAATTTTACCCAACGGGCTCCTGCACTTCCACATCAGATGAACCGACATCAATTATGGATACCCTTTTATCTCTCCTATCCATAATCTAAGCAGCAAGCCGAATTTCTGGTTGGTAGGTGTTGTAATTTTCACGGATCATAAGGGTGAGGATGGCACTGCTAAGGGCAAGTTACCTCGGCATTACCAAACTGCCATCTTTTCGAAGGTAATAATGGATCAGCGTCATTTGTGGTGCTGCTGAGCAGTGCTGCAGTTTTGGAATCAGCCATTTTCGTTCACTTTATTTAGCCTTTCACATGCAAAAATGTCCTGCCAGAATAACATCTCAGCTTGCGAACCGCTCGCCTGTACTGTGCAGCAACAAGCAAGTAAATGGTATTCTAAGTTATTTAAGCCTAATATAGTATATGAAAGGACTTCTTGTTTACTTCAAATTGTGCACCGGGTAGACCCACCACAGGCTCCGTATGGTCTACATATGCCATTTTCACTTCCAACCCGTGCCAGTCTGTCATGCGTCATCCACCCTCTGGCATGGACTGTCTTCGTTCGCCGTACCCGATTGTTAGAACATGACCTTCAAGGAACTCCAGCGGCACCCCAAGAAGTGGCAGAAAACTGTGAGTGGTAAATATATGCTGAAAAGCATCCAACGAAGGCCCAAGTCAGAGCAAAAGGCGAAAGCTCGTAACAGTCCTATTGCCACTGTCACAGTGTCTTCGATTCACATACTGCACCTAATTCTGAATTGCTATCTGGACATCCTTCCTGCTCAGCGCTCAACTATCGCTGATCCCAACTTTAACATGTGCACTGTCTCCCCATATGACAGAAATGTTTTCTGATGGTGCTTCAGTCAACATTTCTAAGGCTGGAGACTCACTAATCTCTCCAGCTCCAACACTTCGCGGTGCCTGCTGTTACGTACCTCACGTTTCATGTGACACCTGTGTGCTGTGGTATTTATGTCTGGTGATTAGAAGCCTTGAGGTAACATTCATCTCACTGTAAAGCCGCAACACTTCATCACTTTCACATCGATAATCAAATCCAGCACCGTTCCTCCTGAGTTTAACTGACTTGCCAGCTCACATCACGCCGCGCCATCGTCCAGAATGTATTATGATCCCCAGCCATATATTCTACACATGCCTCCAGCTAGGAATACACTACCCACTCTACCCGTTGAACCTATAGACATGGGAAATGCACAAGACCTCGGAATTGCTGCTGCATCTTTCGGCATCGCTGTCTTTGCTCTCGCGGGCGCCTTCCTCCAGCTCATGATATCCGTCAACATTGAAGCACGGCGGAAAGGCAAACGCGATAAGTTAGCTCTTGGAGAATGGGCGATCTCAAACCCGGAACTCAAACTTTTATTCCACAATATTTGCCACTTTTTTCACCTTACATCACCTTGGGGAGATCCTCGGCTCACTGTCCCATTCATAACTGTCGGTGAAATGGAAAAATACCTCAAGGCAGAGGCAAAAGCACATAAGCGCCCAATGCTCGCACGACGGATGCCTCATCGTCTTGTTCCAGCGGCCAGTCTGGCTATCACGAATGGCGGGGGAAGGTACAGCGGACGGATGTATGCAGTCCGCGAAACGACTCGCAAGAGGTGTGAAGCATGTTGGTCGGATGCGATGGACATGTGTGGGATGAACCGTGACTTCTGGGGCCTCCTCACGGCTGCCAGTGCACAAGCCTGTGATGGCCAAGTTCGACCCGCCAATGCAGTAACCAATCTCCATAGCCTTTGTGGATTTGGTCGCATTATGGGATTACGCCAAGTCACCTGCACAGAGAATCGCATTACGATGACGAACGGCGGTGCTTCACTATACCTCGATCTATATGCCAACGTCGACCGTCCTACGCGTTTGGCCCACTTTAGTGGGTCGCCAAATGGCCGATACTTGATCATAGAAGAAATGTCTCAACATACTGCACAATCTGTTTACGCGGATGCCGTATGGGCGACAGGCAATGTTCCTGATGAAGCGCGCCTGACGCCATTCTCACGCAGACCTTCACCCAAATTTTCTGATAAAAGACTCCTCATACCTTCTGAGTTCCCTCAACTACATCATGTCCCTCAAATGCCATCTTCAGAAGCCTGGGATTCCGATTTTGAAGCTTGGGCTCACGACATGGTTCAAAATCTCACCTGCACGCGAGTTGGGAACGACACCCTCGTTGATCTGATCGACCTCATTCACAGCCCAGTCGTGATTACGTGTATTCGTACTTATCCAGGTGGCGAGTTGACATCTAAACAACACACGGCGTGCTATACAGCTCTTCGCTGGTGTACCAGACATTGGTACCTCTGTCCTTTCCAATCTGCCGTTCTCTCCTTACATTCTAACATAAGTGCACCACGACCTCGCCTTCCTTCACTCGGAATAGGCGTAATCGGACCAGAGTTTGTCACATCAAGTGAGCAATCGCGTGAATGGTACCACATCGTTCACAATGCCATACCCTCATTGACAACGACTACCCTTGTCGATGATCATTCTTGGTCTCAGATCGTCGATTTCGTCAATTCCCACCTCGATGACCCAGACGATGCGGGAAGTAAACTCCCAATGCAGGCACACATAGTCTTGACAAAACTCCTACAAACTTGGAAGCTCTTTCTTATTGAGGAATCAGGAATCTCGAGCAGTGGCATCAGGTATCAACACCCTCAAAGTGCGAGATCGCAGCAAGAGACGGAAGCGGTGCTGGCTGCACTGACAATGGCGAGTATTGCCATAGCTACGGATTCGAATGAAGTCGGGGATGCAGAAGCCAATAAAGCAGTTGAGATTGAGTTTGGTTGACGGTGTTTAGTGCTGTGAGGAAAATTGGATCAACACTTGCTGTCAAAAAGTTATGGGTTATGTGAATGTACAGAGTTGTGGGTTATGGGTCGAAAACTCCTGTGAACCATCTCGGTGGAAGGAATTTGCTATGAGTTATGACAGAGTATGGGTTATGGCGAGTATGGGATAAGGCAGAGGCGACTGTGCATCAGTTTGCATATTTTTAGGTTGGCATGTCGCTGCTTTTATCTGGGCGTTTGTTTGTCTGGACTTCGGCGTAGCGTGGGTGTTGAAGCTCTAATAGCGAGGACGGCAAATATTTTGACGAGAAGAAGGCGGTGATACGTGGGGGCTGAAGGAAGAGGAATGAGGCGTTGCTCTCATTCCGTAGTCATTGACTAACCGTGATGAATTACGGCTTCTCTTTGGATGATGTCAAAACCCGATGTTCTGCAATATAACCTACCTGTCGATATAATACTTGGGGGATATCGGGAATTTCTATTGCGACAAGCGGACCCTGTCATCCCTTGGCAGTGTGATCACTTCTTGTCAAATCCCTTCACCAGAGCGAACACAAGGTAAGTCGTTCTGAACATCAATGCAGTGTAAATCATAAGATAACTGCACCTCGGAGGGAGAAAAGAGGCATGTACTAAAGGAAAGACACAGGACAGTCCCTGTTTTGATGTTCCCTTTCGGTTTTGCACGGTCGCCGATCTCAGTGGAGGCCAGCATACAAACTCAGATGCGAGGTCGTATCCTCGGAAGGCGATGGTCGCGAGCCTCGTTGCGGGACAAAAATGCACTACAAATGATATCTTGTAATCCCCAACTTGTCGATGCAGATAGGATAATGACCGGTCGTCTGGAGCAATCACCGCATAGCGCCTGTGAGGCACCTGCTGTTAAACCTACCTTGTCTACAGAAGGCAGGAGTAAGATGGGCTTATGGCTGTCGATAACAACACGGCCACTACACTTCACTCCGTACGTTGGCCGCTGGCTGATCATTGCGGAATGTAATGAGCAAAATTGCAAGGTTCTACTACAGAACCCTCTCCAGGGAGACCACAACACACACATTCGGCAGTCGGCCCTCGACTACTGCCGGAAATACCAACTTTGAGCACTTTGGCACAAACCAACCTGCTCGAACAGTCACAGTGAGACTGTTCGAAGATGGACAGTTGTGAGATGTGCTATTTCAAGCGGTACTGGAAGGAGTTGAACCTGATGTGAGTTTGGCACCCCATATGTGTGTGAAACCAATATTTCTCACTGTCGATGACGTGGGAAGCACACCTGTCGGAAAGTGAGAAACCGGCCGGGGAGAGGTAGACTTCCCATGACGCGCGCTCTCATTCGCTGTGCATCCCCCGTTGCTCCATGATCTGGGTGGACAGCGATGAAAGGAGTATCCGAATTGGGTATATTTTCACCACGTTGCTGAGGGTCGTAAACAATTTAACGACGCGCGTTGTTCTAAAAGCGGAAATACTCGCCCTGAATTCCTCGGAAAGCTTAATGGGAACTTGTCCATATTGGGATGGTCGTTTGTGGGCGGCAAAGAGAACTCACTGCATCGCATGCCAGCCCACTGCCCTGTAAATTTGGCTCATCAGACCTTGTACCAAACTGAGCGCTTGCTTTTATTTAAACTGTTGGAACGAGAGTATAAGAATGCAGGGCTCCATGTCAGTCTATCCTCAGTCAGGTCAATAAGATCAACGCGCCTCCCACTCTAGGAACTCTTACCTAGCTCCACTTGACATTCTAGTGTCCACTCCTTCGCTCGTACATAAATCTACCAATTCGCAATGCATTTCCGCTCTGTCGCCACTTTCATCGTTGTTGCTTGTGAGTTCCTCCTCTTCGACTTTTGGGCCCCGATCCTCACGTTGTCCGCCCTTAGTCGTAGCTGCAAGCCAGGCTTCACCTGTTCCAGTTGCCAACTCGGAAGCAGTCAGCGTTCCCGAAGTCGCGGTAAATGCAGAAATTCCCGCTGCTCCTGTCACGGACAGCTCTTCCCCGGTCGTTGAGAGGGGATGTCGGTTCTGGTGCTGGTAAATTTTCGGCTTGATGGTACGCTCCTACTTTCAATTGCAACTGGTTCTCTCAGGCTGACGACTGCGTTAGCTGATAACAGACTCGAAAACTTGTCGTAATCCCAAGTTAGAGTCTCTGGATCTCAATCCAGTCGTCCTACTCATCATCCCACACTCCTTTCTCGACCAAGTCGACCAAGCCCATATTGGTCCCTTCCGCTCGTTTAATTATTCCCCTTTGCTGTCTCTCGGACCTTCTTGCGCAACCTGTAATCTCCGACTCCTGCTGGACGGTGCTCCAATGTAGCCTTACCTCTGTCTCTACTGTATCAATCCATACCCGTATTTAGTTATTTACCATGTTGTGTGTATTGTATCGTCTTCGACTTTCGTTTCTGAAAAGGCATCGCAGCCACACCTAGATTAGGATGCTTTTTTTTTTCTCTATTCAGGTTACGGGCTCATCTGTATACTTTAGGCACTCAATCAATAACGACTAGGGAATTCAACTATCACTGAATTGCCCGAGGAGTCCCAAGAATCAACTGATGAAAGTGGCATCGTGGTTGACCTTGGTTCCAAATGTGTCTCAAATGACAAAACCAACTGAGAATAAGGTGATTGTTATCTCATGGTCGCCGAATGAGCGCCGGGCACCGAGTTTGGCAGTGTCCCCACTACCAAGGACAACATCGAGAAAGCTATAGTAGTAGAGTTATGACTCGATAGGAGTTCAAGTCACAGTATTCCTGGCGAGGGTTATCCCCACGTACCAAGATCTTGAGATGCTCGATAACGGATATTGTAGATACTTGTCGGGGTCGTGTATTCCGCTTAAACCCGGAATGTCGTAACTCGAAAATTAATTCTCACACATCGGGAAACCTTATTTTCGGCATAAAATGGATATTGACGGAATCTGATGTGGGTACAAGGCCCGTTGTAATCATCGCTGTTATTCATTTAACGGTTGTTACGGACGATGGATACAACATCTCTAAACCATACGTTCAGAGAAGTAGGACTGCCTCGTGGATTACCGCAATTTTGGTGGAGCACTTGGATTCCTTGTGGAGTCTTGTCTGTTTTCTCTTCCGTCGAGTGCTTTGGTAACGACTTTGTTATAGTGGCTCAGTTGCCGTGGAACAGAGAACAAGATTTTCTTTATCTAAATGAACAACACAAAGGAGCTGCGGCGACACAGTTTATACCGTTATTGATGAGTGGAGGGTGGAGAGGATGCAGTAGTGCTGATGTGTGAGGTTGCGTCGGAGGTAACAGAAGCAGTTGTTGCTGTCGTAGTTCGGTCAATAGCTGTTGCTCCAGGTATGGTACTGGTAAGAATTTCAGAATTGCTTTATACGTCTAGGAGCCTGACGCACCGGCGGTGAGTCTTTTGCAGTCTGAAAATAATGCAATTGAATTCGATGGACGGATATGTTTATTTTTACTTTCACAGACGTACATGCAAACAGGTGGCTCTTCTTTCTGGGCTGATGCGTCCACCAAAACAGGTCTAGCGTGTAGATGTTGATAGGTTGGAGCATGGCAATACCTGGACTAGAGGTGCACAAACAATGCAGTCCCTCAAAGATACAGATTGATGGTCTGGCGGGACTGCAAATGCAGTGAGCCATGTGTCATTGAAGTAACGAAACACAAACATCAGAAGTACCTGTTCTGGTAAGGATTACAAGGTAATAAGAACAGCAATGTGGGTCATGGCTTCGCCCACGGATGTTGTCTGTCTTGGATCTGGCCTCATTAAGTGGGAAAATCTAATGTCAAGGCTGATGAATAACAGAGCCAAACAAACTACCTCCGCACCGTTCAGTGTGGTTGGCAACGCCAACAGCAACGACCACCATGACCAAAATCGACCAAGAAGAGCTCCTGCCCGACGCGAAGCATGATAAGGACCAAACCCAGTACCAGAAGGCTGCTTCCAACACTATGGTAGACGACACCCACGAGGGTGAGGGTGACGAAGGGAACACGGTCCTAGACGATCCCCGGTTTAACCCACCTCCACCGTCACCGTGGAAGCGTGTCGCACTGATTGTACTCGTCGTCCTGCTCTTCTATTTTGGCTTCCAGATGCGTGCTGCACTTCTACGGGACAGAAAACCCAAAGTCATCTATGCCTCTCGGTAGGTTTCTAGTTTGCACATAGATGACGTACCTAATCCATGAGCACTTAGTTATTCGAAGGAACACAAGTTTAGGCCTGCTGCGAGCCCCATCATCACGGAAACGCTGAAGGATGGTCGGATACGATTGCGGGGTGCCCTTCCCACACCAACGCCAACACCTACTCCCACAAAAGCTCCGGCGAAGAAGAGGCGATCTAGTAAAGCTGGTCGAGCCGGTGGGAAGGCTAAGAGGAAGAAGGCAGTTCCTGTTGCAGCGAGGCAATGATCCGTTGACGCTAGTCAATGGCTCTTGTGAGTACATCTGCTTTGATGGGCCAAATCCCAAATTCATCATTGAGGATATTAGCTTTATTGGACGATACTTTCTCTGTAGCTATTGTATTCGCTAATACTATTGCACCTTCATACCCCACACTCACCTGGCTTCGACTCCTGCCTCGTTCCTCGTGGATCACCATGCTGCGCCCAACCCTCATGTTTTCGGTGATGTACACACACGTGTATTGTCGCGCGACATCTTTCAGCTTGCTTGAATAGGACTATACGATAGTCCTTCTTCTCCGACCTTCTTCGGCGGGTCTGGATTCCGTGGTCTACCTCTATTGAATCGGGGTTCTATCAGTTCGTTAAACCAATTCCTCCTCGTGTTGGTTACGTACATAGCTCATTAATCTCGTCGAGGCAGTGACTACTGCCCCTCGGGTAGACGCTCATACACAGCCGGAACAAACAACGGATACCTCCTCTCCGCACTCTCTCACCACCTCCAATGGTCCCGAACAATGGGAGAGAAGCAGGGCCAAACACGTGGTGGCGCGTTCTCGGAAGGAATAGTAAATACGAGGCTGCAAGGCGTCATTGACTGCTCTACTTCCTGTTCTCTCTTGTCTCTCCTTTCCTCGTCCTACCCATCTGCCTCTTCCGTGATTGATGGTTCGTTTCGGAGATTTCAAAGAGCTGTGTTCGCAGGCAACTAGTTATGCCCTTTGTAACCTCTTCTACCTCCAAGTACGCCCCCTCCAACTTTCTTTTCTGGCATGAACAAACCGTTCATGTCCGAATCCGCAGCTTCAACGAGAAGCTCCCGACGTGCTCGGAGGTGCAAGTCAACGACCATCAGCACCTGTAGGCGTCAACCCAGAATGCGGCATCCCCAAACTCCACACAGAAGGTTCGCTATCGAATCTTGTCAATAATATTTTGTGTGGTGTGGGGATTCTCATCACTGCAATTTTACTATGGGGGTGCCAGAAGCGAATAGCGGCAGTTGGTGCGTTTTTCTCCTCTCGTTCAGTCTAACATGGCTTCTAACAGGAGTTGTCGTGTCGGACAGGACGGGTGGAATTTCGCGCCTTCCTTGTGACGTACATCGTGTCACTCATCTTTCAATTAGTGACGGCTGGAGCGCTATTGGAGCAGGGCACGCAGGCTCTGGGAGTGTTAACGGCCATCCATGCTGGTATCGTCGCATCGCTGTTCTGGGTACTCTTTTGGAATGCCTTCACGACAATGCAGCTGCTGGATGACGGAAGGAGAGCAAGTGTGATAGTGAGTCTGCCAGCGCCCTTGGTGTCAGTCGTTTCTCCTCAACTCAAGCATCCAGATTATGCATTTGGGCCAGTTTGCGATTTTCTTTGTGACCATGTACATCGCCCTCGATACCGCATTCGGGTTTACGTCAACCTTTGGCTCCGTTTCGAGTCCGCCGGGCTCTATACGCAGTATTCCGCTGTTTGTGTTAACGAGTGTATGGCCTGGCGCGTGCGTACCCTACCCCTCGCTCTTTTATTGAACCAGGAATCGACAGCGAGCTTCTTTGACTTCGTAATAGAGCCGCATTGATCTCGCTCTCTATTATCGTCTATGTTGTTGTGCATGTCCTACATGAAACCCGACCGTGCTGGATATACATTAGTGCCGCAATTATCTTCGTCGTCGCACAGGTGTTCAGACTGAGTCCTGTTGGCGTGTCAATTTGTGAGGTACGCTCGTGATTATTCTGTTCCGAGTACTAGTCTAATGCTGATCTTATTATGACAGTCGTCTAATCGTCGAGTTGATGGGTCGTTTCTTGCAACTTTTTTTGAGACGGTGACAGTTGTTGTGATGTATTATGGATGGACGGATATCACGAAGTGTGAGCCTGTATGCTTTGCTTATTTGGGAGTTGGGACTGACGGATGAAATGTTGTAGCTTCGTGGGACGAGTCTCTGTAGTACATGCACAATGGTTCTGTTACTGGACATTCACGTTATGGCCGCTAAGCTGGATGATTTTTTATGACCATTGTAATTTTGACAGTGAACGGAAGAGCGCTGCTACCCTAGATTTGAAGTACAGTAAGATAATTTGTGAAGCCTAGTTGCCAGATTCTATCCCTTGTTCAAAAACCACACTGTAAGAAATTCTTCGATCCTTGCATTCGCCGGTGTTTTGGCCAGATGGGCATCGCGCGACTCTGATTGATATGAAGTACATCAGAATTGGACATCATGAATGTGGGATCCGACAGCAAGTGTGCTACCTGGGCTTCCCATAACAAAAAAAGATACTCGAGCAATGCTTTTTTCTTTTCGATCCCGGCGATCAGGTTCGTAGATCCATACCCCATACATTGGACACATCCAAGCCGACGTCCTAAACTTCATTCATTACATGATCTGCCATTCCGGCCTTTCACTTGATCATCGAATACGCGGTTTAAGACCTGACGAAACGGTACTCGGAGACTAAACGATGGAAATCAGTTTGGTCGCAATGTCTACTGTCCATCGCCAATGTGTGTGCGATACAATCCACTTTGCTACTCTGTCATAGCTCATATCTGCCATGGCCAATACCTTGCTATTGCCCCTACAGTCGAGGACAATCCAAACACGACAACTTTTTTGAACTATTTTTCCCATGGCCACAAACGGTCATTTTCACCCAAGAACACCAAAAATAGCCACTAGGCAACCAATGGAGTGTATTTACACGAACCATTTATTATCGAAAATAGCCTGTAGTCCCTCTCATGTACCGTTGAAATCCCAAAATTTTGGCCACCAGAAAAGTTGTGTAATTTTCTCAATAAATGCATATTTCGACTCCTTTCGCCTATCCAAGTCTATCCCCGAAATTTGATCCAGGAAACGCGCCATTAACTAATACCCCAGTTGTCGTGTTTGGTTGTCCTCAACTGTAGCACTTTCCGGGGACAAAGTTGGCTCCTCGTTCTTTCTTCCCCTCTTACGACCCACTCTACCTTACCCCTGAGTGGGGACCAATTACTAAGAGTTATGGCGATTACTAGTCTGTTCGCTTCCCAATCGCGGGGAGATTTGGACAATGCTATTTATAGTACACAATGACAGCAAAATTCTACAGCAAACCTCGAGGAAGCGATGTTCTTCTGTCTCTGATGAGAGGAGGTGGTCTCGAATGACTCATGTCAACTTTAAGCAGGGCGGCAATGATGAACAAAACCACTAATATCGCGACAACGATCAAAACCTTGTGAAATGGACCAGAATCATCCCCCGCTTTCTCCATTGCTTGGGCTTTCCTCTGCACCAATGTCCCTTCTTTTAGCCACTTGGTAAATGACTAAGATCAAGGCAACGGACTGATAAACACAGGGCCTGGGTCAGCTCAATAGTGATAGCAATCACATCATTGTCATACCTGTGCAGGAACGATGATTTTTACGATCAGTGTTGTGTATGCCTCCCTCAGTAGAAGTGCAACCGTGCCCAACAGTGTTACCGGGATATTAAGCACAGCCGACTCGAGGAGGATGCCGGTGATCCTTAGGTGGTATTTAGAAAGGGCCCAAGACCTGCCGAATATGATGATCATTTTGCGTCGGTGGCAGAGCAACCGAATCATGATATCCAATGTCGCAACAATATTAAGGACTATGTTGCACACCAAGCTAGCGGCGAAAAAAGTTATGCCCAATGGTTGTGTCGTGCTCAATAGTGGGCGGTTTGGATCCAGTGTTGCAATACACATGCTCTCAAGAACTTTAACATATCACGTGAATTAAATGTCTTGTCGTTCAAGCATCTTGAGAATATGACGCACCAGTCCCACAAACGTACAGAAATAGCAGAAAGATCCAGCTTGCATGGTGCAGATATCCTCTTTGGTCGCGCAGGAGGGCTTTCTGGACCCTGTAGCATCGCCATATCTACGGGAGATTGTTGGCTCTCCACAGCACAAGGAATTGTTAAGCAAAGATCACTCACAAGTAACCCATCGGTCAGGGATATGGTCAAACCAACGACAAGATAAAACAAGTTTTGGTCAGGGTGAGTGAGATCTGCAGGATCTGTGTAGAAAGTGGCGACAAGGTATCCTTGAATATTGTCCACTTGCAGAATCGTGTTTAACAAGAAAACGAGGAGGACGTGCCCTCTGAAAACACGCTGCTGATTAAGAAGACCCTCTCGCACAGGAGTGTTGTTGGGTGTGTGGAGACGTCCAAAGGTGATTATACAAAGGGTAACGAGGGCACCGTAAGGCATCGCGCCGAGAATTACGCCAATAATCCAGTCAACTTCTGTAACTGTTAAGGAGGGTTGAAGCTCATATAGACTCATCTTGGACTGTGAGTCAGTGGCTGTGGGGAGAAAGCCAGAAACAGAAAGAACAGGATAGGATGTGGGGCTAGCTAGGGACCGTCTTTGTGGTTATATAACGGACTGCTGATCAGAGTTCACAATACAACATGGTGCAACCAAAGGTGATCACAATGCAATATTACAGAGCTAAAGATAGGGCGTGATGGTAGTCCGCCAAACCGAAGGTGCACTTGAACCCAGTGTTGCACTCAGGCTACGTCACAAGGACCGGGTCTTTGTATTGGAACTAAGGTGTAATGCTCAGTCTCCGTATGGAAGGACTAACGTTTATTGCAGTACCTAAGGCCTATATTAGAGAGACCATTAGTCTACGTGGAACTCGAGGCAAACCTGGTTCTCTGCAAGGAAGAGCTGAGGTGATGTGTACGGGGATTGCTGGTAATCATTCGACGCTTCGTGTCAGGCCGTGCTACCTCCTTGCAGAAGGGATCGGTTAGCAGGACTGAAGCCTCCCTGATTCCAAGTTCATCTTAAGAGTGATGATTGATTGAACCTCGAAGATCACTAATGGTTGTCCATCATATTGCAACACGCGATCGTAGACAAGGTAGCATGGCGCGAGAACAAGGAAGGACTAGAGAGCGACCAAAGGATAAATATATCATCGGTCCTTTGCATGTTGCAATTCATCAAACCTCGTCCCTCTGGGCGTCGGCTGGGTAACTTGCCGTCTTGCACCAAGCGGCTTGGTAGTTATTCACTCTCCTCCGCACTCATTATTTTGAATCGGCCTTCGACTTGATTAAGGTTCAGAATGTGGAAGAAGCGATACCCAAGTGATCCAGGTACTGTCAACCATGCGGCCGATTTTCCAGAAGGAAAGTCAGGATTTCATGTGTGCGACATCGTTCAACATCCATGAGAACGTAATGAACAGAACTTGTAGCATTAGATAACCTCAACGTCCATATACTCTTGCAGGAGGTCTTCGACATTCTTGTTCTTGCGAGGGATAAATCTGCACTCATATGGGAGAGGCATCCTGTGACGGTGAGCGATTAGGGAAGTCGTCTTCGTGCCTGAGAATGTAAATACTCACGAGATGATGGAAGCTGGAGCAAATTTGGGTTCGACCTTGACAGGTTTACCCTCCACGTCAAGTTCTGGCAGGATATCATATAAAGCGAGGATGGAAGCAGTGACAAGATATAGTGTCGATAATGCTATGTGAGCGCCAGGACACATTCTGGACAGAGCGAGAATGTTAGCCGAGAGGAGCGAAGACAGGAAGTGTGCACAAACCTCCTTCCGTAACCAAAAGTGGCGTTGACAGTGGGATCAAGGACGTCCGTTAAAAGGACACCATCCTTGATGAATCTGTCTGGGTTGAATTCTTCAGGATTCGAAAATATTGCTTCGTCGTGAAGAATAGCACTTGTGCAAAATCAACAACTGTATTGAGGGACAAAGACATCAGCAGCTCACTAAGTGTTTACCAAGACGGTGGCTCCTTTAGGGATATGATATCCCTCATACGCGTCTTCTGCACTAGTCAAGTGGGGAATACCTGTGTGATTTATTAGTTACCACACCACTGTCTCAGGAATTGAGTTTCTCACTCATTGGTGTACTGGGATTCCATCTAGGCAGGTCTCAGGCTCGAATGGACAGTAGTTGGACGATGAAATACTACTCACCGCAAAACTTCCCTGAGGATGGCAGAAAGGTAAGGCAAGTGTGGTTGATCGGAATAATCAGGCAATCGATCTGATCCAACGACTGAATCTATCTCGCATTGAGCTTTGCGCTGAACTTCAGGGTGTGTCAGCATCGCAAGAATGAATGTCATGGTCGAGGCAACAGTGGTTTCAGCGGCGGCTAGCATAATATTTTAGATGACATCGCTCTGTAGCGAAGTACTTATTCAACTTGCCTCCGTATACCTGTACTGCGACTTGTTTGATATGTAGTGCTTGGTATCCGAAGTTTGGTCCATCTCTATGTTTCTCCAAGCTTGCGGAAACGAACGACCCCGGAGCTGTTCCGTCGTCCTATCCAATACATCTAAGGGAGGGGAAAATAAACATAGGAATGGACGTACTATGTTTTTCAATGTCCTCCGATAGGGCTCTTCCCTGATCTGGTTCAGCTTCTCTCGAGCCTTACGCGCCACTTTCTTGAATGTAGATCCTGGCATCCACTCCGGCACATACTTCAGTGCAGGCACAATGTTGACTAGGTATTTTCCCGGAGCAGTGGCTGCAGCAGTGACAATAGCTGATTCTTCCGCCAACCGAACGAGAGGGTCATGGTTTCGTTGAACTGGAAGTCCATAGGTATTGGATAATGACAGACTCCCAATGCAGCTGAAAGTAACAGATCAATCTCAGTCGGGAGAACGATTCCGAGACGGATGTCCTACTCTCTAATATGTCCATGAAAGTCACGCGGGTTCTTATATAGATTTGGTAAGAGCCCCTTGCGAACAAACTGCAATGCTTTCTCTTGCTCCCTGTCCAGAGCCGAAGGAGCAAAGTACTGTTTGAACAACCGTCGGTGGTTCCTCCATTCGTCTCCATAAGGCATGAAAGCAAAGTGGTCCTTGGCTCCGATCCTAAAAAAGGATCGAGTCAAGACACTCTTAGCAGCCTATGGTCAGTTTTGGAACTTACACCTCATTGAACATCTCTAGGTGCGGCCTGGCGACGATGAGTGATTTTATCTTACTATAGTATATAGGTTCACTTACCGACTTGAATATAATGTCGAACGCTTTTCAAGAAGGTCTTTCGCTATATTCAAGTCGTTTATGATGATGATGGGCTCCCCAAACGCTTCAAGATACATGATTTTTGATCCTAAACCACAATTCCATATGCGTCAGTGTCACATGCTTTATCAGTATGGGATTCCTCATCTCACCAAGCTTTTGCCCAAGCTCCTGATAGAAGATATGGGGGTATGTTGAGGGGATTTGAAGAGCATTCCCAATGAGCGGCCATCGCGGAAGTGAAGGTGGCAGAGGAAGGCGTGGCTTTCGGTACCAGCGATAGACGAGGGGCAGTGTGCTGCACAAGACTAAACACAGGATTTCTCGAAGGCCAAGAATCCCCATTGTATGTGAGAATGAGGGAGGTCGACGAGATAAGTTTTCGGTGTCACAAGAAGTTGTGGCGCAACGACTGGACTATATATACCTACGTAACTGTTAGCCCTGCAATAAAACTGGTGTTTAAACAACGGGGTTATTGGAGTGACTCGGATCGGCGGCAAACAGGTGGGGGAGATTACGTAAGGGCACCTTCAACAGACTCCAATAACCTTACATTCACAACTAGGCTCTTCATCAGATATAATTATTGAAAGCCAAAGTTTCCCGGTTCGAACTCCGCACACAGACATTACGACGTCCACCAGATTAAAAGGTTTGTTATACCCTCCAACTAGATGAGGTTTATGTATCGAAATGCAAAAGGGGGCTTGAAGGATTGTCGGAATGGGAACTCAAGCTGATGCCTTGTGCCTCGCTCAACTTCGGCAACTTCACTTTGTAGAGATATTTCACCTCACAGTAAAAATGATCAGTCACAGTAGCGACTCGTTGGAATGCTCATAACGGGAGCACCAACTTAGGGGTGGTATTACGCCTGTCGATTGTTGGACGATCGAGCAACAGAGCATGTATAGCAGGGGATATTTGGAGAATCGATGCTGTTCAGAGGGGAGCCCTCTCACTGGTGGGTATTTCGAATGCGACGGAGTCAGCGGAGCAGGATAGGTAAGATATCGAGTATATGCACGCGAATGAATGGAGTGGAAATCCAGTGCTGTGTTCCGCAGAACGAACACGTATTCAAGAGTGGAGACTCTAAGAAGAAACGGCTTGCGAGCGGGATATGACATTGGAAGAGCAGACTTGGAAGCATCTCGCGACTTTGGTGGACAATGGAACATGTGTTATTATAGTAGATTTGGAGGAACTTGGAAAACTTACGGAAAGTGGGGAAGGGATGGCTGGGGTGAGGGTAGGGTTCTTGGGGCACACGATGTGGAAAGCCCCAGGAAGGCGGGGGGAGGGGGGTAAGAGGTGATGTTGAAGGGCAGGAGATGCACTTTTGAACACGCGATGAAAGCATGGAATTGAAGTCAACCAGATAAGAGGGGACTAGAGATAATTCCATGAGGATTGGGACGACTTGCTTGTTTGAAGGACATCCGCGAGAGGGGCGAGAGTGTGCGTCGTATGGCGAAACGGGAGAGATGACCGAGTTTTGTACAAGAAAGAAGGTATGACATCGGCTTACCAGAGCACAATAGACATCCAGAAGGCGGATAAGGCGGTTGCTTTGCAAAAGGAAAGTCAGGATACACCTCCGGTGGGCTCGACTCATGGCAGGTGTGTGTTTAGCAGAACATCGGAACAAGATCGATGCCTTTTCTGCGCACTTCGGGCTGTGGCACAAGGTGTATCCCATTCACTTCACGGCCTTCGTAGTCCGACAACTGACGTCCATCACGCCGAGAGACACAATGACATCTAACCACTGCACATCACTCGAGCTTCTGGTCAAAGTCCGGGATTGTGTAGGGCACTGAGAAGGCCAAGCTACTGTAGGTCAGACTACGGATGCGTGTCCGTGTTTATCCCATAGATGGCACGAGGTGACATGTTCCAAGGATCATGGCCAAAGAACGTCCTGCGTACGGCATACTCGCAAGTAAGCACATTGAGAAGGAGCTCGCAGAAGACGATAACAGGGGAGAGGATATGGATTGAACATGGGTCGTGTATCCCACGAGGTCATATGAGGGATGCGTGGTATACGCTGCACAGAGATAATAACTCATAGCATATCGAAGGTTCGATCTGCCTCGCGGTAGATGGGTTCAAGCGTACAGAGGCGAGATACAACCCGAATTCTGTTGCAGTGATAGCCCAGAGTGCACTACTGAGCACGGCTGTTTTCTACCCAGGAAGCGAAACCCATGTAGCCGATGTTTTTAGGACCTGGTCTCTGTCGGACAACGATCAATAAAGATGTGTGGCGCAGCAAAAGACCACATTGATGGCGACGAGCAGTGCAGCACATGGGCGTGGGAGGTTTGCGGGGTGAAGAGCGTGAGAAAGACATAGCTTAGTCATTGTTTATTTCACGTGACTCTGTCGTGGAGAAGAGCTCCTGCTAGCCGTTGTCGTCGTCGTCGTCCACAATGCCTCCAACGCCCCCCTATGCTGCTCAGCATGCTCAACAGCCATATCCTGCCCTCTACCTCTACCCTCTGAATGACTCTTTCGTTCCAAAACACATATCCCTCGTCGCTGGCCAGCGCGTAAAAATCGGACGGCAGACAAACCCGAAGACTGCTCCCGGGGAGAAGAACGGCTTTTTTGACTCAAAAGTCCTCAGCAGGCAGCACGCTGAGATCTGGGAGGATGGAGGCAAGGTACCCCGCCCTTAGAACCGCACATATACGTCGGTGCTGACCGCAGAGCAGATCTACATCAAGGACGTCAAAAGCTCCAACGGCACCTTTATCAACGGCGAGCGACTCAGCCCCGAGGGCGTCGAGTCCGAGCCTTACGAACTGAAAAGCGACGACATCGTGGTATGCATTTAGCCCGAGTATATGCACCTCTCCCTCACACGACCCCCAGGAATTTGGTATCGACATCGTCGGCGAAGACAACAAGACCATCATCCACCATAAAGTCGCCGCACGCGCCGTCTGCGTTTTTTCTGAACAGGATGCCCATGTCGCTGCCCGTGCTGAGCAGCACCAGCAACAACAGCAACAGCAGCAACATCTGCTCCAGCAGCAGCAGCAGCATCAACAATATGCCCAACATTCGCTTATGGGGGCCGGTCAGCCGGGGCCCAATGGTATCCCCTCGCAGTTCAACTTTGTTGGCGGACCTCAGCAGCGGCGGCCAGGGCCCAATGTTGGTCAGGGGCTGGCAGGTATCGGTGGTATGGGCGGTAGCATGCGACCCCCTGGGAAGTCCGGCCTCACCTTCGAACATATTCTCAACCGCCTCCAGGGCGAACTCCAAAAGAGCCGAGAAACTGGCTCAGAACTTCATTCTCTCTCTGGGTCCATGCACGAAATTCACGAAGTCCTAGGCGGCAATATTGTGCGAGCTTCTTTTTTTTCTGTCTCGATTTACGTTAAACCTGGCTAATCTGCTCTTCTAGACCTCAAGTGTCCCTCCGTATCCCTCTTCCCTTCCACCTGCACGACCTGTCCGACAGCCCTCGCCGTCCCAACCGCATGAATCCCATCCCGCGCCTTCTAACACGTCTCCACCTCCCGATCAACCACAACCCCAACAACCCCCTTCACAGCCAGAACAACCTCCTCCCTCATCATCATCTCCCACCACCGTCATCTCTCAACTTCAATCTCAACTGCATGATGCTCAGATTTCGCTCTCTGAGCATGCCAACAAGGTCCGTGCGCTCGAGGAGGGCCTCGCGGATCACGAACTCATTAGGAAGGAGGTCCGCGATCTACGTCAGCTCTTCGAAAGTCGAAGCCGGGAAATCCTCTTCGAACCGGAGCACGAGATGGGACAGGAAGAACAGCAGAACGGGCTCTTAGAACCCCGGGGCGGATTCGATCATGATGATGACGACGACATTCAGCATATCCGTATGCTTGATGAGGTTGATGAGGAAGACGATGCGCATAGCATTTCGACCATTATCCCTCACGAACTCGAGCCGGTAGATGAAGAAGATGAGGAGCAGGTTGCCGCGGCAGAAAGGGAAGATCAGGTTGATGAAACTGGGTATGGCGGTGGCCGTGCTGACCCGATTGACCCTGAGCGTGAACGGGAGGATGATGCTGACCGACAGAGAGAACGTGAGCGGCAGATTGAGTCTGCCGCACAGGAGGCCTTGAGGAAACAAGAGGATCTAAATGTCGGCCGACCACGCACCCCAGAGCCATCGTTTGGCCTTCGGGAACGGGACCAGGAAGATGTGGGGAAGGAGACAGCGACGAAACCAACTGTAGCAGTTGCTGTCAACTCGCCTCGAACAAGGTCCGGCACGTTGTTGGCTCCTCACAACCGTTCACCATCCTCACCACTTTCTCAACCTAGTACTACCGCTACCGCTACAATGGCAGTGAACGGTCCGACGAACGATGAGGTGCTGGAACAGGTTCTGCAGTTAAGTGCGCAGATCGCAGCGATGGTCAAGTTGACTTCCAATATGGAGGCGCAGTACGCTGCGGCGCAAGATACGATCAAGGCGTTGGAGAACAAGGTGACCAACCTGGAGAGGATAGCGAAGGAGAACCAGGAGAGTCCGCGGTCGAAGGCAGTGGTTGGTGTATCGACTGAGGATGTTGCCTTTGTTCTCGCCTCCACTTCGGTCGAGGAGCAATCCCAACCGGAACATGCCGTAGAGAGTAAAACGAAGGATGAGGAGGAAAAGAAGTCGTTGACAGAGTTCTTCGCGGAATGGAAAAAGACCGTTGAAGGACAATGGAGTGACGTGAAAGAAGAGTGGAGGGAAGAGCGCGAGCGGCTAAAGCGCGCCAGGGAGGAGTGGGAGGCAAAGATGAAGTCGATGGATAGCGGGCTGGACAAGATGAACCAACTCCACACAACTACGAGCACGCTTGTGAAGGACATTGGAGTGCAGAAGCAGGAGCTATCCAGGATGCAAGAGAGGGTACAGAGTCAGTTTCAGCAGGTGGTCGTCGGCTTAAAGGTCGGGAACGGGGATGCTTTGAGACACGGAACTGGACATGGGAGTGGGCTGGTCACTCCGCCCAGTCCGAGAAGTCAGAGTTCCGATTCGGGAGGGGGGAGGAGACGGAGGAAGCGGAGGTCGGGGAGTGGGAGTCGAGGAAGGTCGGGAAGAAGAGGGAAGCGGGAGAGTGGGGATGAGGCTGGGGATGAGTCCGATTCTGACGATGCGACGCTCGCATCCGAAGGTGGAGGGCCTATAGACGCGGTCAAGGTTACTGCATTTGCGAATGGTATCGCACTCAAAGATTCCTCGTCACCTCCATCAACCACTATTGGTTCTCACGCAATCGCCTCGACGACCACGGTCTCATACCCAACATCATCAACGGGCGATGAGACGGCGGCCTCCCGTGCGTACTACATTTCTCTGCTAGACGTGCGAAAGGAACAGGTTTTTGATTACGAAGACGATGCAGGATCGTCGTTGGCGAGTGAAGAGGAGGTGGAGGAGTGGAAGAAGGTTCCGGGGCCGAAGGACCCTACCGCTGCTGCTAAAGCTAAAGCTGCCAAAGCCAAGGCTGCAAACGTCCAGGCACTTGCAACACCATCATCGCTAACAGCTAGTTTCGTTAGCGAGCCAATTGGTGAACAGGAGTCGGACGTCGGGCAGAAAAAGACGTCGAGTCGACCGGTAAGTACATATAATCTAAGTTTGAGGAGTACGAACATTGATGAGCTGGTGATACAGAATGCCGTGAATTTCCAGACTGCAGGTGCTGTCGTAGTTTTGGCTGTTGCTGCTGCTGCCGTGTTTTGGAAGGTGCGGTCGGAGTGAGGTGGGGAGCCGCTGGCCTGCGACTCCGCGCCTTGGGTAAGGGAAGGTGGAGGCGGAGGCGAAAGAGAGGATAATCACAGAAGCGTGCGCTAGGAGCAGATTGGACAGTCTCATAGGCACGCAGCATCTACACGTCAGGCAACACCGCCGCATATACGCACCTTTAGCATGATACCGACCCGGAATAATTCGTTTGTTGTTTTACTTCACCCCTTTCGCCATCGAGACGGACATCGAATCGGCACCGGACCTCGCGTTACCCCGTTTTGCCCCCCCACCGAACACGCCCGCGCAACCCTCCTCCAGCTACTCCGACTGCAAGATACCATTTAACACTAGTCTAGCTAGCCGTGTAGGTTTTCGGCTTTTCTGGTGTTTACTTTGCTTCGTTGGCCTTCGTTCACTTGTACACTCGTCGCGCTCGTTCCCTCAATACCGCCCGTGACTCACACTCGTTCCAACCCTGCGACTTTTTTGGTCCGATAATCATCCTCCCTTCCCTGGTTTTGTCCTCTTCGGAAGCTGAACTTCGGGCCTTGAGCTACGTTGTGTAGCCCACGTCAATAAAACTCGAACATATACGCTCCCCGCCCCTCACCCGCACTGCATCGTTCTCACACCACCACATTGTAATATCCGCCAGCCATACACCTTCCCGTTCCGTCCTCCTCGACGCAAGAGCTCTCCGTCTTGCGCCTCTTCCGTCTCTGTTTGGTCCCCTTGTTTCTAGCATAGAACTCCTGCCCCACACTATGTCCCTATCCCTGGCGTAACCGATTCCGGTTACGCAGCATATGAAAGTTTATGGTAACTACTTCGTGGTCTTTAGCCCTTTTTCCTTTGTCTTGTCCCTTTTTTTTTAAGTTCGCTTCTAGTCGTTTTGGAATATTCGCGGTGAGTAGCTCTAGTCAATTCTTTTGTGGATCCTTTCATTTCTTGTCGTTCTCAGAGAACGATAATCCTTCAAAACGACTTTTACATTCGTCAGTAATTCGGTTTATTGAGCTTTAAACTATTACTTTTTTTCATTTTCCTTTTTGCGTGTCTTTGTTGCTACGATGCTGTTACGAAGTTTCCATTGTTTTAGGTCCATGAATATTTATTGATTGATTGACTGATTCTTCACGTTAACGACCATGCAAAGGTTTGAAGAAAATAAGTAGACCGGGCTGTGAGAAATGGAAACAGCGTGTGTGTCCTTCGTTAGGGAGGTAGTAACGGTGTGATTAATTCAATCACTCGGGGAAGTTTTCCGTGCACCGTAGAGGTGTTCATCTCGCTTGCCCGAGTCAGACGTAGACGACTGACATCGGTGGCGAAAGGAACTGAACAATCGGCTCCGCTTATGTTATTGCACTGATATGAGATTGCTCAGCCATTGATGGTGGCTGAATGTGGGCGTTTAGTGCTGAATATATGTTCTAGGCGAGTATGGAATAACTCCAGAGTAGGTCGTTCATTCAAGCCGGCTGAAAGCACTTTTCATGGAACTACATCCGCCGCAATGTTTGATCCTACGCTTCTCGTGTGTTCAGTAAATGGAGGAGCATCCCCGGTGGCCATAGCGGTAGTTTCCAAACGATATCACTTGAGATATGCACTCATTTAGGGCTTGAGCTTTTTAGATCTGGTGATCACCCAAGTTGCTTCTCTAACCTTAACCCCCCTGATGTTCCACCCTTGAAGCCATGGTATTTACGGTTAGTGCTACTGAAAGCCAATTCACGATCCGTACTAACAGTCGCCATTCCTGAAGCACCACCCCCACGTTACACCAGGCAGAGCCTGAGCTGGGTGTTATCCTTCAGCTTTCGTCTTTTCTCCTTCCCAATTGGCCCCTGTTTCTCCACGAAGACTGGAATAATGTGGTGGTGACACTGAGGTTGGGATGAACGGCATCAGCCGTCATGCGCATGAACAAAATGATTGGCAACGAATCCTCAAACGCACCTCACTCTTTGGTAATAAAATGCTCCCTGAAAACATGCCACAAGCGCAAAATCGTCTTCCCCATTCCTCATTGTCCATCCCGATAATGAACCCTCAAAACACCACCCAATCCGGCATACCACACACAGGAGTTATATGGGTTATTGCAATGACTCTTGGTGCTGCTTGTTATGGTGTGCTCGTCACACTTGGGATATCATGTCTCGAACTTCTTTATTCGCGTCGTTCGGCTCTTGATAATACTAGACGATGGTTCTCGCAACGGCGGATGATGCAGTTGCATGTGATACTTGTGCTCTTGATGAATACTTTCCTGGAGGTTTGGAATGATCGAGCGGTTCTTAGGGCGTTCTTCTATACGGAGCCGGATGGTCTCACTCATTTCGCTCGTGGCTGGTCTGATATATTCATTGTTTTTCTTGCGACGCTAACTGATGGAGTCCTCGTGAGTTCTCTTTTTTTCCCTTTGGAAGATCTGGGTTATTGAACAGAGTCGTATAGGTATGGCGATGTTACATGGTGCAAAAGGCACTGTTTTTAGGCCGTCAGGCCGGTTTGCACCATCTATGTTGGAATTTTCCTTTTGGCTTATGGCTCAGCTTGTTCTGGTGAGTCCGATTATCGAGCTGCATTTGTTTCTTATATATATTGAGAACCACCCTCTCAGTCGTTGGTACGACCTCTGTCGCATTACAGGACCTTTCATGAACACTCAAACGCAAACTCGTGCTTCAATCGCCGGTTGGCACTTACTGTGTCTCCCACTTTGACGAAGAATCACCTCCGGATTTCTGGTATCCTGATTGAGTCTGCTGTGATTAATGTCCTGCAGACGATTTTTGCCATTGTTGGGTTCTGGTCTAAGGAGATTCATGGATCGCTGGTGATGTGGGTTGTTGTCCCTGGTCAGGTATGGCTTGATTCATGTGAGCAAGTACTCTAAAGATGTTGGGGACTGATCAAGTTGTCTACCCCAACCTAGTGTATTGCCTCCATTCTGGTTATTTACCAAGTGGCGAAGGGAAAGGCTTTTTCTGTGGAATGGAGGATGGTCGCTGAGAGAAGGGTGTAGTGTGTAGATTGGCTAGTGTTGTTAGAAACTTTATCAAATATGAATGCACCTGAATTCACGCTTGTGGCCTGATAGTAGTCTCCTATAGACCCGTCCGACTCGATATTAGATTCATGGCATGCAAGTTGGATCTTTGACCCTCGTATGCCAAACCCCAAGCTGCATTTTACGTGATGTACAACACCCTAATCTATTTGTAACATTGAACACATCACGATCCGCTTACATTTTTCATCAGCATGAAGATATCATTAAGCCTCTGAATCGGGGAACGACACGCTGGACTCTATGGGCGGGTAATCCGACGCATCGTATAACTGGAGCCCCGCCTCCTACTTGAAAATTCATCATTCCGCCTTTCTCGAAGACATCTTCTCCACTCTAGTTCCTTTTCCATCATTTCTTTGTAACATTACCTCTAATTAATCTACGCACCGCATCCTCTTCTTGGCCTGTAAGTCAAGTCTTAGGACAATTTTCATAGCACATAGATACCCTAGGTATACATATCGGAACATGAACATGTGGCCGTCAGCGTTCCCCGGTCCCACTGCAGTCTGCAGGGATGTATGTGGCACATAGTCTATCGGTAATCGGTAATCAATTCAGAAGGGGGAGGGGGCGAATAAAGCGACATGATTGTCAATCCTAGATAAACCAGAGGTATGTATCTACTCTGCATTCTTTAATGGAGGCACGGCGGACCAGAATTGCGGACGATTGTGACATCATCTATGTAGTATTTATTATTGGCGGAAGGCGGAAGGGAATGTCTGCCGCAATCGCACAAGGTTTCATTATTCATTTTGCAGAAATAGCCTTTGTAAGACAGGTTTGTAGTCTATGGATACTTTGTACTCGCCGCAATACCCATCGCAATTTCCTCAGGCACGCTTTATCCCCATGAGGAGGCACCTGACGACATGAGTACAATTGAGGGAGAAGATAAATGGGGGCAAGGGTGTATCTTTCAACTCAGGGTCGACGCATGACCTCGCTTTTTACCCATTTGAATGATTGATCCATACCAAAATGGCTAAAGGTTGACTCGTGAAAACTGGGACGTGAGCAAACGCATCAAGCCTTGGCTGTGCATTATAAAAACAATGGATAAATACAGTTAATGGTACACAAGACAAAGGTTAAAACGCTCAGGGCAAGAACAAGGGCAGAACCGGTGTAATACGATAGGATAAGATAGAATAGGAGAAGTGAGGGAGGGGGGGGGGGGGTATCACAAAAAATTAATTGTTGTGCTTGATATTACCAACCCCACCACGGCCAGTAGAACCAATTTCTCCAGGTACACGAACGACTTGTTCTATAGCTGGTTGGGGTGCAGAGGTGAGGTTGGCGATGCCCCCACGACCAGTCGAGTGACTATAATGCGTATATATAAATGAGTCAATTGAAAAGGTAGGAGGAGGAGTGGAGGGAGCGTACATCCCAGGATGGTCGAGTGAAGCATGTTTCTTTCTTTCGTTCTCGTCTAGGATTTCGGCTTTGCCTGCGTCGCCTGTTAGGATGTTACCTGCGCCACCGCGGCCTGTTGAGAGGACTGGGCTGGATACGAGCGCGGGTCCGCGGGAACGAGAACGGGAGGTGATGTTGCCTAGACCGCCACGTCCGCTTGAGAACTAGTAATGATGGAGAGCGACATGTGAACACGGTGTCAAGACACAACAGAGCAGGCAAAGTAAACTCACAGGCACGTCCTGGCTGGCAGCAATGTGGTTCCGAATAATCTCCTGTTCAGAGGCATCGATGGGAGTTGGGGCTGAAGGTTTACTTGGGTCCCTTGAGGGTGAACGAATGTTTCCAGCACCACCACGACCAGTCGAGTATAGTTTTGCCGAGTTGGGGATTGGCTCGCGACCTCTAGAGTCGGAGAAATCGTCTGGGCCACCAGGACCTGATTCTTGCCGAGTGCGGGAGGCGGAGGCTTGGCGGATGTTTCCTAGACCGCCTCTGCCTGTGGAGAAAGCTTCGCGGCCGCGAGATTGCGAACGTTCTTCAGGAGCAGACATGGGTGTCAGTAAGCAGGCTGTGATAAGGAGCGGGGATTAAATAGAATGGGGCCCGGGGAGAGATAAGCGATAAGCTTATCTCTCTGGTAACACTGGATAAAAGGTGGGAGTGTTTCGAAATGACGCTGTACCTTTTTTCCCGAGAATGGGTAGGATTGTTGATACACTGTCCTTTGCCTCGCTCTTTACTGAATCCTCCTCCTCGCTCCCGCTCAGTGTTCGTGTCAGCTTGGCGCCAAAGGCGGATAGGCGGGTGGTTAGGGACAGGCGTCGGCCAGATGGCGTTGGCGAGCTCGTACGTTGGGCTGTGATCATCGTTGATCAATTTTTTTTAATAGACCGGGAGTGTGGGGGTTAGACTGGGATGGGGGTGGGTGAGGGGGGGTGGGGGGTGGGTTATGAGGGGAAGGAGTTGCGCACGGACGGAACATGTCACTTTGGTCACCTGGCCTTTGGCTCAAAACTCTTAACGCCTGTCCTTTCCTGCCTTGTGATCCACTTCTACTGGTCCCTTTCCCACATCTCGTCCAATTCTGACGCAATATTTTCGTTCCTGGAACACACACGTCACCTTGGATCCGAATCTACGACCTCTGGTCTATGTCTCTGCCTCCGAATTCTCGATGACATTCTATTTCTGCTGAGCTTTTGCCGTTTATTTCTGGCTTGCTTCTCTGCTGTCGCTTCTGCCGGCACCACAGACAGGCGGTCTATGAGATCCCCAGTCGGTGTTTGCCGACCTCTCTCCACTTTTGGTCTCTCACACTCCTGTCCCATCGCATAGGCTCTGCACAAGTCTTCGCCAGGAGCAAACACCGCAAACCCTAGATATGAATATACACTTCCAGGTTGAACATCGACTGCCACGATCCTTGGTAACCCACGACAGCGTGCTGGATTGGCGAAATATGATTGTTCCTTTTTGCATAATGTGCTCACTACCAAATTTTTGATACTCACCTTTTGGCCGCAACAGGATGCATCAATTTTCTTGGTGCTGTCTTCGACGCCGAGGCATAACGCGCAGTCGAGTGGGGACTTCCAGGTACTTTTGCAACCACATGTATTTTAGCCATCCCCCATCCCCTCCCAGCTTGCTTCAGCTTCGGTCACCACATGTCTGTCACCGGACGGCCGAACTGTTAAGAGTGGGTTAGGCGGCAGAAAGATTTCCACTACAGTGACCAAAATCTTCTCTCCATCGGTCCCCCGGATCCTAGATTGTCAATCCATTTGAACCCCAGATACAAGTACTCCAACTTGAACCATTCAAACTCCGTGGTTGATAGAAGCCACCAACTTGAAGCTTCCAGGATACACATATATCCGCTTTGGAAGGGATAGAAATAACCTACTAATTATATCTTGCTAATAATATCCCTCGTAGACGAGTCATCATTGGTACCGCGGCTTCCCTTCTAAATGGCGTGGGGTCAGTATTTTGTCCAACCCACGAGCCTCGGGCTCTCGTTGAATATGGGAGCAGTCGTTCCCGGAACGTTATAGCGAGACTTGAGAGTATGGAGCGTATTTGTAAACGCCATTCTCAATGAGTCTTCTCGAGCGAAGGCTGAATTGAAAACTGATTCGCTCCACATCAAGAAATTATCGCCCGAAGATGGTTTGCAAATACGCGATATCCATCCCTGGGGAATTTGATCTTGAAAACCAAACAGCGGTTGTGTGTTCGCCTCCATGTCGAACAAATGCACAACAGCGTTTCTAGACAATCGTTAACGAACCCACAGCCCAGCAGGCATAAAGGACTAGTTTTAATGAGGATTGTGGAGATGTCTATACAGTTGCCTCTGTCTTAACCCACACCTGCCATAACCCATACTCTGTCATAACCCATAGGATTTCCAATGTGACCAAGTTCGTTCGCAGGGATTTGTAAGCAAAAAGCCATAACTCCCTGATACCCTATAACCCATAGCGATTTTGGCTCAAAACCCCATGAATCCCTCAGCTCTTACAGCCATTCATATCATACGTGTACTATGCACCCCTCCCTCCTTGGACAAAGGATAAAACTTGTTGAAATTTAGTCTAGCCTATGCAAACCCTATTTGAGATTCCCGATTCCTATCATCCTTGTGGACCTCTGATATCTGATAGGACCAAAGGACGAGTTACCGCCGTCATGAGTTATTCTATTATCTACGAAAACGTGTCCAGCTTTCGGAGGATTGGAAGAAGTGCTTCGAATTGGCCCCCGTTGAATATGACTATGCCGAATGAAGAGATTGATAATGTATAGGAGCCATCAACGGTCCGAGAAGGGGAGCTGAAAGTTATAGTCGCATAATATGCAATATCTAGGATTTTCTTCACGTCTGCCGCACGAAGGCAATAGATGACCGAGAATGGAATTAGTAATCAATCTTCAAGCTCATCTGGAAATGTTCTGTGACTTAGGGGAAAGATCCATGGATTTCGTGTCCAGAGCTTGAATGATTACAGACTGTCGTACGTATCCTATGGTGTGATGCGCAATTACTAGTCATAGAGATTGCGAATTCCTCCCCGCCTTTCATGTATCACATGCTCAATTCCCTAAATACTTGTGTAATGGCTCGCGTTATTTTCAGAGAATAGAGATACAATTAGCCAAGAATTCGTAATGAAGCATCCTTCGATCTGATTTTCACAGGGATCTGATGTGAAATAGAGTACTTGTAAAGAAATGTCGATCTGAATGACCAGCTGCATGTTCGCAAGGCCACTTTGCGCGTCGTAGCTAGCAGCAACACATAGGGCCGAATCGTCAATCTGGCGAATGTTCCATCTCTTGTGAGTTGAGTCCGTCGGCGTATCTCCGATTCTTACCACCGTGTTAGAGATAACCAGATATAGTGTATGACAGGGCGAATGGGTGCCCGAGACAATACTGCGTGCATGGACGTGTAGTGGGGATGCATCGGCGAGATTTGCAACTTGCTTGAGTTTATAGGCTCGCTCGAGAGTTCATGGAGGGCATGAGCTATGGAGAAATGAAAGAAAGATGGGTGGAGCCACACTTGCAGGCTTCTACTGGATATTTTGATGCAATCGGCAGATGGTCCCTAGCCGCTTCCAGTCGAGTTGTCTTTGATCGGAACTTGCGGGATGGCAGTTGCGAAGGCTTTGTAAGGTTTAAGGTCAGGTATTGCAAAGGTGTCTCGAAATTTGTCATTTTCCTGAGTCGCTTATGGCTTCTTTCCGCTGCAATATTGACACGCACCAGAGGACACTAGGCACTTCTTGGCAATCACGGATACGATGTCCGGTCGGGCGATGGCTCCGACTAAGGCACTCTCGGCAGCAATATGGAGAGTTGGTCAGAGTCGAGATTTCCCACATTGGCTCGCACTTTATATGCCGCAGGAGCAATATAAAAGCGATCATTGTTGGTATTGGTTACTCAAACAAGGGTTTTCACCCGTCCTTTGTGGAGGTGATTACCTTTGCGCACTACTGTATTTCTTATACAAACGGCCATACGATATAGAGTATTAGATGATAGAAGGGTCATAAGCCACAAGTTGGTCACGCCTTTAATACGATCTTACTCGGACCCGAACTCTCGCGCTTGCCTTGGATGTTCAATAACCGCCATACTGAGTTCGCGGTCGACGGGGGTGCCAAAAACAGACAAAAAGTCATCCAGAGTGATGTGCATATAACATCAGGTGTAAGCCTGACAAAAAATAGTGCTGGACAGACCGCATTAATCGGCGGGAAATCAATAGGCCCGCGACAGATGGACTAGTTGAACGTGTACCCGAATACAGGACAAGCGGGATAAGCGAAAACAGAGGGAAAGAGAGGAATCGGTATTAACGAACCGTTGGTATGAAACAGGAGTGCTGTGAGATGATTCATACATCACATATATTAAACACTAATCGTAAAGCAGTGACGGATAAACAAGGAGTACAGAGTCCTTTACTCGAATTGTCAATGTCTATCCGAATTCCTAAATCGCCTGGAAAACGACACTCTGGGCAGCACTCCCGTCGGAACCTTTCAGGAAGATCTAGAAAAGTCAGCATTAGTAGCTGTACACAGTTCCATCATGATAAAACGTTGCTCACAGCATTATCGAGGGAGTCTCTGGGCGTATTGGTCCAGAGCAAATCTTGAGACGGAACCTTGATCTGTGCGTCTCAAATTAGGAAAGGCAGATTGGACTAATATAGCTAGAAACGAACAACATAGAGATCATCTTGACCGTTATTCCCGTTGTTCACAATAGACCAGGAACTTTGTTGATTTGAGGCTGCCACGACCTGAGCGCCCTGCAGGGATTTAGTCCACCACGTACTCTGAACGCATCAAGTCACGCTTACCGAGGTCGGATCAGCAAATGCTTTGGCTCCAGTTCCTACGTTTTGAATGATATACCCCCCATTGCCGTCGGAACTGACATCCCACTAGGCCCAAACGACCTGTTGAGCCAAGAAGCATCATTGCATATAGAGATGTAGACGAACTTGTTCATAAATACTCGCAAACTGATCCGACATAAGAATAAAGGACTGGAAGGGACCTTGTTGTGCACCGCCTGGGAAGCTACGAGCGGATTGAAGTCCATTCCAGATGCGATAACGACCATCAGCAAGCTGCTCATGATACATCAGAGGTGGAAGGCGGATACGTATGATTTCGGACACACCTGTGCACGGGCAAGAGCGGCACCAATGAGGACGGTGACGGTGGTAAGGGAAAAAACGTTTGAGAACAGCATTCTGGCGAATGAATTTGGTTGGGAGGGTTGTAGGATGAAGTTACAAGCCGTGTTGGAGTTGATGTGCTGAGAGTGAAGTCGCTAAATATGTGCCAGAGCACTGCGGTCTGAACATGCCGTTGATTAATATCTTTTCCTCAGGGTAGTTGAGGCAGTGAGGGGCGAATGAAGAACGAAATGAAACAATAATCTAAAAGGGTGTTCTTGGCAAACTCGTACATTCTCCGAAGTGATTGACCTGAGGGAGTCCATTAGAAAGTGAGGGACATCATGAGAACTTGCGCTGTTCAAGGAATGTGCTGTCGGATTGGAATGGAGTTTCTTCAACGAACAGGTTCTCATGCGGGGAGAAGGTCCAAGGAGACACACTTTCCCCTGCAGCAAAGGCTTAAGCTTTCTGGCGAGTTTCGGTGTATGCTTTCTGCTAACAATAGAACTGCCGTAAAGTATGAACGGTGAAACATTGCTACTTGGGGTTCCAGGCAAGTTTTCCCGCATTCGAAGGCTAGCACCTGCTAGTGAAGGAACACGGCGATGTTAAGTGGCGAAACTTGGGCGAGACTCAGGAAGCGGTTCTTCAGGCCCCTTTCAGGGCCCCCTTCATGCATTTCCGCAACTACTGCGGCCGTATAGGGTTGCAAGGGTCGCAAATGTGTCACGGCATGAGTAGTTACGCCGACTGAAGCCGGAGGAAGCTGAATTCGAATGCACAAAGTGAAGAGTGATCCGCAAAGTATGGATCATAGCCTGACCGAACTCAGAAATTTGAGGGTTAAGAATGGGCCGCTTGATGGGCGGTAATGACTTACTACCGCGGGTTGTCGGGCTTCGAAATCAGATATGAGATGAGCAGGCAAGCATGGAGGTGTCATGACCGCAAGACTAGGGGTGTTACTACGGAGACTACTATGAAGCGGGTGCCTTGATGTGTTTCTGTGTGACGTGTCACGATCTGCATCATGCTCTCTTCATGTACTTTGTACACTATGCTCCACGTTCTGCACCTCTACTGCCCCTCCCCCAAATTTCTTCTTCTCATCAGCAAGTCATGCAGAGAGACAAGCTACAAGCTGCACCTTATTTCTCAACTTTTTCCATCCCCACAAAACGACCCGATAGGGTTAACAATAACTTGATAAATATTAGCACACACAGACGACGCGTGACGGGGTTCGGAACGCTTTTGATAATCTAGCTTCGGTTTTCAATAAAGAGGGTGAGAATACCAGCCTCCCCTAAGCCCATCGGGGACTGACGGACCATATAAGTCTGATCTGAGGAGCCCGGGGAGCGCAGAACGGGGGGATGTCCTACAGAGGGGTATCCATCATATGAGCCTAGGAATTGGTAGTGTCATACAGTAACAGTGACATTGTCTGCACTGAATCACAAGCGCATCAATCAGGTCCCAGGTCAAGGCCCTTCTCCATGCAACCCTTCGGAAGGGTGAAGCAATCAATATGCAGAGCTGCATCAAACGTTCTCACGAGAAGGGTGGGACCTTAACGAACTTTGGGTCTCGGAATCTCAGCATGGCGAGTACAAAGGACGGAACAACAAGGAGTTGTGATACAATGATGCAACACTCGACATGGATGAGCCAGCGCCGATTTGTTAGGATGACCTTGAACCCTTCATCCAACGAATTCCGACCGTCATTGGATGGGCTTCGTCTCTCTATCTTTGAAGTGGGCCTGCAAAAGATAAGGGCCGCTGTTGATAGGTGCAGGGCACGACCTCAAAACACGTTTCTTCGCAGGTCATGCTGCAATAGTCCATGTGAAGCGGCGGGTCTTTGAGAGGTACTGTAAAGAAAGTAGCGAAAGAGGCCTTGTATACAAGTTACTAGCCTATGTCATTTACGGACATGGAAGGGTGCAAAGGGATTCATCTGAGACACGAGGACGAGTTACATGGGAGGAATCAATCATGTCCGACAGTTCATGAAGAAAGTCAACAAGAAGCATAGTATCCCGAGAACTACGGCAAAGTACGTGATCAAGACTGCAGGTCGAAGGCACAAGCGCTTGTGGATATTAACAAGGTCTATTATCATCATATCCACCCACTGATCCGCCCAACTTCAAAACGTAAGTATAGGAAGCCTGTGAGCGGTAGAGTACACCAAGTAGAGTACTGCTACGTCGTTATTGGAGTGCCAATTAGGTTCCCTGTAACAAGTGCCAAAACCCAATCTGCATAGAACAACAATAGTCGCGAATATGGTGAGAGAGAGACCAGATAATTTTCCAAGATCCCACTCGGTTCCTGACATCGCGGTCTGCAGTGCAATGGCCATATGCGGTGCCTCAATTAACTCCAACCCTAGCACAGCAGAAAACGTGAATGTCAGGAGTTGGAGAGATCGAGCACTGTGCCAGTTATGGATAACGAGCATGGTGATGCCTGCCCATTCCTTGCAAACCTAGCTAAACTTTCAGAAAGGGTAAATGTCCACCGACATATTACTTGCAAAGCAGTGGAATTAGTGTATGTGTCCCTATGAAGCGTTCCCAGATAGGCTCATCAGGATCGTAATCCGACCGAACCAGCGTGTAAGTCACATAAGTTGCAGTTCCACCATTGAGGACAGAAATGGATATCTTCCAAGTGCTGCCAAAGAGCAGCGGGAGTGTATTATTGCAGTTGACCACCGTGAAAATAGCAATTGCCGTCGATACCGACTGATGATGGCAAACGATATGTCAAGAAGGGACTAAGCAAACGGGCGATCGGAGAGCTGTTATAACGAATCGGTTTGAAAGGCACCATGGTTGTCTGTTGTATCTGTGGCAAGCGATGGTGTAAAATGTGAGGAAATGGGAAATGACACCCATGATCCCGTAGGGGGTGCTATAGCATTTAATTTCCTCCGGGAGAGTTTCACCTTTTGATGGTATGAGATGATCGATGGTTGAATGGCCAGTTCGCTGCAAGCTAAAGAATAAATTAGAGGCTGGTGTCTCATAATGTATCGAAGTGCCTGCCATCCTAGAACAGATGGAAGATTGGGCTTTAGCTCTACGCCTCGAGCCCCATAGATATGTCTGTGGGCTGACGCCCATACTACATTGTTCCGAATCCCATCCACATCCTCCTAACGCTCGTCATCATAATTCATCGAACATGTGACAAGAGATATTCAAGTACGGTAGAGAATACCTGTCAATTTGATTATTCAAAGGATTATTGTGCATTAGGCCGTTGTAGAAACGCTCGCCTGTGAATAAGCGCCTGTTGCTAAATATATGAAAGCTTGTCATCTGTCATAGCTTTACGCGACCTATCTTCCTACGAAACGTCACAGACTTCGAATTAACAAAGAAGAATCAGAAGCACAGGCAATTATGAAATGGTATGAATGGGCTTTCATTGTGAACAGAGGGAGATGTTCTGAATTCTGCGGTACAGCAAGGACTAGGTACCCTTGCATTAGCGTGTAATCAAGGGGAAGTACCTGTTGAAATGTTCATATGCCAGCTATGTCGACAGGGCACCTCGAACTCGACATCGGATAGAAAACCTGAAGAAAAACTGAACCAGAAGCAGTAACCTGAATCAAGAAACCATGGCAGCAGCTTGGGCACTTCATAAGCCACAGCGAAGTGGAAACAAGGGCTTTGTTCGAGCACTACTACAAGTATACCGCCGATTGTGTTGTATCTATTCTACCCCGTCGCACTTTGGCCATTTGTATGGACGGGGGTCACAGTCCATGCAAACATTACCCTCTCAATAGTAAAGCCTACGCTTTATCGAACCTGAATACCTGATTCTCGCTGCCCTCGGCCGGTTCGAGGACAACCTGTGAATGCCATCATTATTGCGCCTGTGAACTGATGAGACTGAGCATACACTATCCTGGAGAAAACCCTCTGATTTGATCGTCCAAATCAAGTCCTTATTTGGGTAATGGATCTGGTAATGTTGCCTCAGCACGGTGTTGAAGAACGTAACGTATCGTCAAAGTATGGCAGCAGCTTACCCGGTATTCATTTCCCCCAGCAGGTTCGATGTACCATTTTGTGAATCCGTCGGAGAAGCCATAAACCGGTGTTCCCTGCTTCTGCAAATGAGACCATTGAGTTTGTGAAGCAGAACATCAAATATTTGCCGCTCGTGCACGGGCAAAGGCCGAGTTCCTAGAACCATGGTTGACGATTCTGTATCCTTCTTCGTAGGGGGTGACCTCCCACTGTAAAAGAAAGTAAAAAATGGGATTTAGCAGATGTATTGAGCGTCTTAACTGTCTGGTAGATGCTTGAAAAATGAGTGGCTAGTGTGATTGAGGATATCCAAGGGCCTTGGTGTCCCGGACCGGGAAAGTTACGAGCCCAGGTCCCGGATGCAGAGTTGACAATCTTGTAAATGCCTGGTGCTAGTTTCTGTACCTGATGTTAGCTTAAGACGTTTACAAGGTCTGATACTGAACATACTGTGGATGCTTCAACTCCACTACTCGACCCAACACTCGAGGAAATAAGCGCAGCGATGAACGCTAAGGACAACAGTCTGGAAGTCATTTGAAATGGCACAACTTGCAAAAAGCCCCACGAACCGACTTAAACCCTTTAAGGGCTCGCCAGAAGTGTATCCTGCAAAACGGCGTTTAGCTCAGAATCTCGGGCAGATATGGCCACGGTCGGCTTTCACTAATCAAATAGGCTTGAGATGCGTGATGGCAAACGTCAGCCAGAGGGGTTAGAGTTTAAGTCGTCGAAGAACTCCATCTCAGCGAGAGAATACTTCGGATAAGCGATAAAGGCAGTCCTCCCCCATACCTCAAGGCTGCGGAATAACGACAGTTTTTGGTGTCCGAAGAGACCATTTAGTCATATAGCCGCGTAGCTCATACGAGCAAAAGAACAGAATTGCCAATACGACCGGGGGTAAGCACAATTCATAGAGCGTGCACGAGCCACTGCTTCCAATTAGTTCTGCTTGGAGATCAGGCTTACGCTGTAGAGAATGGCGTGGGGGAGAAAGTGGCAAGTTCAGGACGTGCTTTTACGATTGAGTGGTTTGAGCAACTTGAAGTTCGCTTGAAGGTGTAAAAAACACGGTTAGCCCGTTCGACAGATCACAAGATCCCGCTTGTGAAGGTTGATATGAAGAGATTCTTCTGTACGTACCCAGGGTTGACAATAAGAAGTCCGGTTAGATGAAGCTTCGACAGGGGCCACCTCCTGAGGGGATTCATGAAGGCATTCCCGGTCCTAGTCCGCGACTTGGTGTGTTGGGTCAAAATGCACCTTGGCACAGCGTTTGCATGAGCGTGAATCTTTAATTATTGGTCAAAATCCAGACATTTTCCAGGGACGGACAAGGATAAGATCTGCAATATTTCCTTTTGCGTATTTGAATGAGGTGGTGAGGTCACGTGTTCAGAGTGAATTTTTCCTGACAGGGGGTGAATTTGCCTTTAGCCAAACGTCCTTGATGTAGTTAATTCCGTTTCAATCACCTGCTGATTGCTATGCCACAAGCGAATATGCATCCATACGACCTGCTGCGCGCCTCAAGCCATGGACGTAGATCCGGTTTATGCTGTCAAATCATCCACTGCCAGGCAGGCAGTTCTATTCTGTACGGACTGTTCTACTTATAGTGCTTATCATGTGCCCTGTATTGACAGCCTATTTAGATTTGTTAAGCTGCGGTGGTCATGAGGCATGTGAACAAAATACCCTACCCGAATTGAAGAAATGCTATCCAAAGCAATGTCGCCATGTGCATCAGACCGTGCTACTGAGTAAACGCATGAACAGATATGCAATGTGCCACGGAGCCAATCACGGTGCTCCCTGCTCTGGGAAGCGGCTCGTATCATATGCCAGTATTGAGCTTGGCCTGACATCGACTTCAAGTTCTCACAAAATCCGAACTCCTGACACCTCCCCCGTTTCAAACCGCGTGGCGAAATGTGCGAACCGTAAACCATATTGGTTATCGCTATCCTTTCATTGGCCATACCCCTGATATGTAACCTTTTATGCTCGAGGAAGACCCTGATCTAGCTTATTTCTTCGGAGGCGCCAAGCCCAACCAGATTGAGTTCCGCCCCAGGTTTTAGGCTCCCTTCCAGTTCCTGGCATGAGCGACCCGTCGGGTGTATGTCAATCCCCCGAGCTTCATGATTTATTTTTGACAAAATTTCACAGAACAACATGTCTCGCTGAAGACACAGAGTTCTCTTGAATCAAAGATGCTTGAGACCAGATGCTCTAATAATACTACGTTTGTCTTTAAAAGCCTCAATGTAGATGTAGACTGAGCTAGGCCGATCGTCCTCTCGAACTCGATAACCATGCATTTCTCTTCATCCTTCGGCGTTCTTTCTCTCTTCATCGCTTCAGCCTTGGCTGCACCTACTGCCCTTCACGCCATCGAAACCTTCGATGGTGAGACTACTGGGAGATTCCTTGTTACGCTAAAGCCAGGCGTTTCGAAGAGCGGCTTGATCAGCCAAGTAAAGAAGAATGCCACCGTCACTCATGAATGGGATATCATTAATGGCTTCGCCGGACACCTCGACGACGACACACTAAACGCCCTTCGTGCAAGCCCTGATGTCGAGTCCATTGCTGAGGACGGCGTCATGCATACCATGGTCACTCAGTGGGTCACTAGACTTTCTAATTTTGGATATTTCTGACCTTTGCTAGGACGAACGCTCCTTGGGGACTCTCTCGGTTGAGCTCTTCCACAAAGCTCAGCAATCAGAACACAGGGTGAGGGACAACGTTTTCATAACAAGAGCAGCAGGGTCTAATAATGTTACAAGTTCTCTCACATTTACCTACACTTATGATGCTAGTGCCGGTGCAGGCGTTGATATCTACATTGTCGGTAAGTTTTCCCTCTATCTGCAAATTGTAGTGCACGTGGTTAACGTTTCCATTCAGATACTGGTAAGAATCACATATGTGTATTATTCTTGGTATTTTAAAACGCTGACTTTTATTCTGAAGGCATTTTCACTGCTCACGTAAGTCGGCGTTCTTCTCTGCTTCAACGACCAATATTGACATATCCTCTCCTAGACTCAATTCGGTGGACGCGCACGTTGGGGTGATACCTTTGGCCCATACGCGTGAGTAAGCCGGTCTCTGAAGTGGCAAGATGTGTCTTATGGATATCCCACTTGTAGTGATGCTGATGGCAACGGCCATGGAACTCACTGCGCGTACGTCTAACGTTCCGAGACATAGATGCCAACTATTCATGTGGATAAATGTGTAGTGGTACCGCCGCCGGTAGCCAGTTTGGTGTCGCGAAGTCTGCCAACCTCATTGCAGTCAAGGTTCTCAGCGATGCAGGGTGAGTTCAAAAAAGAAAAAAAAGGTCTCCTAGATCCGTTAACCTATATCAACCCTCCAGATCTGGGTCTGTCTCCGACATGTACGCTCGTTTGTTTCATCCAGACAGATCATCACAATTGACGAACGCTCTAGTGTTTCTGGATTGAACTTTGTCGCCCAACAACATTCTTCTTCTGGGAGGCCTAGTGTTGCATCTATGTCACTTGGTGGTTCTGCCTCGACAACTCTCGACAACGCCGTGGCTTCCGTGAGTAGGGTTTGAAAACTTTATGCACGGAAATTAATAAGAATTGAATAGCTTACTAGTGCTGGTGTGCACGTAGCTGTAGCGGCTGGTAATGACGGTGCCGATGCAGGGAGTACCTCACCAGCTCGTGCACCTTCTGCCAACACCGTTGGTGCTAGTACCATTGCTGATGCTCGTGCTTCCTTCTCCAATTTTGGATCCGTTGTGGATCTCTTTGCCCCTGGGCAGAATGTCATCAGTGCTTGGATTGGTAGTACGACTGCGACCAACAATATTTCCGGTACTTCGATGGTAAGCGGCTAGCCGCTGTACGCATGTGCTATCAGGAAAAAAGATGCTGATTTTCGTAATAGGCTACCCCCCACGTTGCTGGACTCATTGCATACTTGATTGGTCTTCGTGGTAATATGAGCCCGTCCAGTATGAGTAGTCTCCTCAAGTCTCTCAGCTTGAAGGGAGTCTTGACTGGAGTTCGTGAGTATATTTCGATATGGCTTGTGCTTGGGTTATCGCTGATGTCTCCGTTTAGCTTCTGGAACCCTTAATGATTTGGCTCACAACGCCTAAATGCGTAGATTACTGAGTAGTATGGAGGGGATCAGCATGAATTAATGGTGACTCTCAAAGCCGAAATATTTGGCCAAAACTTGAAGTAGGGGAACAGCACGGGTTGTCAAAAACGTTTTGTGCTTGTATCCTTCTCTCAACAGAATATACATCTTTACCGTCAGTCGTGAGCCTGGCTTGTCTTTGATTGACATTTGAAGCTTTGAAGACATGGGTGTAAGCCCTGGCTGTTCGAGGACACGTGTACTGACGAATTCCACCTGCGACGACTAGCCATCAACATACTCATACAGCAGTCCGCTATGAACCTGAAGGGGTATGCAAAACCCCGCTGAGGGATACCTTGTCTTCTCTCGTTGGGAAGCTTCAGTACTATGATTTTTCATTGTTCATGACGGCTCTTCATATACACATCGACGTGTGACATTCTCCGTGCCAGACCTGATCCTTGTCAACGAGGTTTACACGATGCAAGTACAGTGAGGTGGCGAATACGGCATGTCCTGCCTGCTTTGGCGAGCCTGAGTCTTAACGGAGGTTCGTATAAGAGAGAGACATGCAGCGAGGTTCTTTCCCCTTGTCAAATCCACTGCTTGTGATGCATCCTCTCGCCCAATTTTCTACTATCGTGCTCTCCGTCTTGATTTCTGCGTTCGCAGCCGCCGCAGCACCTCAAGTAAACGTACCTCCACCGGGTGTATGCCTTGGATATATCTATCTTACGGATCTCAGGAATAAACTGACTCTTTCTCAGCTCTTCTGTTGTCCCGGTACAGGTCCGAACGACTGGCCTTTGATCACACGCCAGACAGGGCCCTTTTACATTTACTGCATGTGAGTAAGACATTGAGTAATCTCAAGCTGTGTTCATCGTAAGCGGTTTGTTAGATACGGCGAAGGAGATGCTTCTATTGGGTGTTATTACGTGAGTAGTGTTTGTATCATCGCCCTTTGTCCCATGCTAATCAGTAACATGACAGGACCCCGCCACAGGAGCTGGCGCGACAATTCCCGGTTGTCCCCCTCAAGCCCCTGCCAATCCGACTCCTCCCATTTGTCCTCTTTGACGACTTGATAATTCATTAGTATTTGATAAACTCCTTGACAATGAGAATTATGATGATTTGGGTTACACGTTGAAAACACACGTAGAGGTCAAATGACGATAAACGAGAGCGCAGTAGTGGGAAACTAATCTATCTGCACAACGGTACCGCCATTGACCAGCACGGGCTCGACGGTCATGGGGACGTCATCTTGCTCCTTCCCCTCCCCATTTCCAACTTTCTTGGTGGTTGCCTGCACGTGTTTGCCCTTTGCCTTTCCCCTCCCGTTCAATTCTTGGTTCATGTGCCTAGTCCTCAACCTGAGCGCTCTGCTAGCCTCCTCAGCTGCGACAAGTTTAACCTCTTCTTGGGTCGAAGCGCCTCTGTACTGGTCCTGCGCAACAGCTTCTACTTTCCCATCCACGAGCACACTGCACTTCACCGCGCCACGCTCTTTCTCAAACTTGAATTCCAACTCCCTCCCATGTTTTGATGCCCACTGCGCAATCCGCGACACAGGGTGCCA
Organism: Podaxis rugospora; assembly: GCA_018524415.1. Classification (NCBI taxonomy): domain Eukaryota; kingdom Fungi; phylum Basidiomycota; class Agaricomycetes; order Agaricales; family Agaricaceae; genus Podaxis; species Podaxis rugospora. The sequence continues at coordinate 86,377 of JAEUWL010000714.1, forward strand.
GACGTCCACGTTGTCTTTGATGATGTGTTCAAGGACAGGTAGAATTCCGAGGTGCGCGATGACTTGACGAGCAGTCGCAATATCGCCTTTGGAATCGAGAAAGACGGCGCCGAGGACAGATTCAATCATATCGCTGAAGAATTTCGGTGCTTGGAGACGAGTGAGGGCAGCCCAAGGGAAGATGCTATCGTTCCGTAACGCCTCTTCTATCTCTCCTTTTCTCTTCTTGAATCGAGAGAACGTGTTTGCCTGGTCGTCCATAACGCGCGGGCTGGAGTGAAACAAACACTGCCAGAGTGAGATCTCTTGAGCATCTGCTCCGTCTTGGAGTGTCCCATCGACGACGTGAGGTATAGTCGCGCTAAACTTGACCGATGTATTCAGACAGATGAAAGCAAGGAAGTGAGTGTTGACAACGGAGGACCGACGAAGGTGGATATGGCCCGGACTGTAGTTCTTGCCAGGTGCATGATATAGATAGTCCGTGACGACCATATCAAGGACCGAATCGCCGAGGAATTCCATCCTCTCGTACGAGACAGTCCTAGCGTCCTGCTGATAACTCGCGTGGGTAAGAGCTTCAAGCAGTAAGATCTTGTGGTGGAAAGTATATCCAATCATTTCCTCGACGTAGCGAAGCTCCGGGGGGATGTTTGAGTCAGGTTCCAAGCGCTTAAGCGCCTGATCGATTCGTTCGGAAGGTGGGAGCCACTTCAGCCCAAGGTCGAAAAGTTTAGCGCACTCGTAACCGAGGGCGAAACTTCCATGGATATATGCAGCACCAATAAGTGATTCAACAACATCGGCGAGGGCTACGAATGGAATCAGGAGACTGCATCACGGGTTGAAGTGACGAACTCACTCTTGGTCGACAAGTCTTGCTTCTTCTTTTTCGTCTTTTTAGCTTCTTCTGACCCTGCCTTCGATTCATCGACGACGATCAAATCGCATTCGACCTCTGCCTCTTCCGACAGGGGCTCCATGTCTTGGGAGGGCTTAAGAACATACTTCGGCTTCCACTTGCGTCCGAGCATCATTTCTGCCACACAAAGCAATAAGCATTCCATGCCATTAATTGATGAGGATCGCATACCTCTAATAATCCATCGAAACATCCTCCTCTTCACATTCTCCTTCGCGAGGCGTACATTTGAAACTGTGTGATCCTTCTTCTTCGTCAAGTATCCCTCATGCCATAAGGGGTATTCCGCCAGCAGCTGTAACGCAACCAGGAACTTTAACACTGTATCCCCTAGCGTCTCCAGTCTCTGGTAATTGAACCTCTCTCCCGCGCTTGAAGCCGTGATTGCATTGGCCAGCAATTCCAGCGGAATACTGCGTAACGATGGAGCGGGAATGAACAAGTTGGAACGCAGCGAGATCACGGTCAAGGTATTTCCGACCGAGCGTAGGACGGACGGGAGGAGAAACGCGTATTCCGTTTCGGTGGGTGAGATGAGCACAATGCCGCTGGACTCCGGTAAGAGACATGAGTACTTGATATCAGGAGGTGGTAGAGTAGGATCACGAGGTTTGGTGGGAACCAAGAAGTTTCGTCGAGGGTGGAAGGGCTTGACGACCAAGAGTGGATAGATTATCTCAATAGGTTTGTCTTCCTCTGAACGCCGACGACGCGTTGCTCGAAGTTCCTCTTCTTCTTCCTCCGATAGCCTTTCGCTCCTCCACCCAACAAATTGATACGGCCGACCAAATTCCTTGAGCACCATCACAGGATCCGTAGCGTAATCGAATACTTCCCCAAACTTCCGTGCATGAAGGACGTATTCCATCTGGCGATTTCTTGCAGGCTCTTCACTCCTCAATTCTTCCAACCAGGCCCGTCGTTCCACCCAGACGTCGTTCTCGTCAATGGGTGTCTCCGGGTAGAAGAGGTACGCGAAATCAAGGTTATCCCAGTCCATCCTCACCCGGTTCAAGCTCCAAAACACTCTCCTAGTATACTCCCTCGCCCTCTTCACAACTTCCTCGTTTTCGAGCACCCTCCCAATGGGAGTTAAGGTAACGCGAATGGGTTCCTCCCGTCCAGGACTATACAACGTCGGTCCAGTAGCCAAATCCAACTCAGCCGATTCCGACCGCGTGAACAACACCAAGGGCGGTAAATCCCCAATACACATCCTCGTAGTGAACCAACACTTTGGCTCCATGTCTTGGTCGCCATCTAGGTCCGCCTCCGGGCCAGCCCACGGGTCCATCTGAAGATCCACGCTCGCCATCCCAACCCTCTTCTCGACATCCTTCAACATCTCCTTCACTTCTTCCTCCTTTTCTGGCTCGATCACGCTTGTAAGAGGTAGCAGATGGTCATTCAACAATCCTGCTTTGTAGAGCCCTAAGTACGCCTTGAACGCCACGTGGCGGTGTGCCGAGACTTTGTTAGGGTAAATAGTGGGAACTGAGAATTCACGGCAGGATAGTGGAAGACAACGCGAGAGCGTGAGCTTTGAGCCCCATGGACCATTGTAGACCTCGGAGAGGGCTGTGGGTTTGGCGTGCCATCCTACGGGCATTTCGGGCGGTTCGATCTCGTAGATGGGACGATTGTCGACATGGGAGGTGGTAGGGATGACGGCGCAGAAATGGGAAAGGTGAGCGATGGCGGAGTGAAGACTCAGTTGGGCGCTGTAATGAGCTCATGTCAATGGGGAACGTGACGAGCATAAAAGATGAATGTACCCAGTGGATTCGACGACGAAAACTTCGTCCTCCTCCTCCAAGTCATCCTCCATCCCATTCGTCAAATCTTCCTCCATCGCGAGATCCCGCATAGGATCATTATACATCTCGACCATCTTCCTCTCCAGATTCTCCCACTTGAGCACGTCGTGGTGACTCTGACTTCCACGCGCAAACATGAGTGTAAAGGTGCTCCTTCTCCTCCTTGCCCGTCCACGGCTCTGCGCCCAACTAGCCATGTTCGGGGGCAAGTCCCACCTGATAACGCTTCCGCATGCTTGTATATCAAGACCTTCCTCGGCCACAGCAGTCGCGATGATGAGGTTGAGTTCCCCGGACCTAAAGTCGGCCATGGTGTCTTCCTGAGTCTCGCGGGCGAGTTTTCGCGTGATATCAAGGAAACTGTGGCGATGGGCGCTTTCAGATGTGCCGAGGAGAACCCCGATACGGAAGATGTCCTTGGTGAATGGATGGTTATTGAGTACTTCCGCAAGGGCGAGGACGGTGTCTCTTCGTTGGACAAAGACGAGGCACGAGTACACTTCGTCGCGCTCCTCCGTCTCGACTTTCTCGTTCAATAGGGTCGTTATGAGTTGTTGCACCTTGTCCGAGGAATCTTGCATAATATCGTCGACATGGAATGAGACAGGGGTTAAAACGATGCTGTTGAGGATCCTCAAGAGGTGGTTCTTCTCCGATGACTTCCAAGTGGCCATGAAGTTATTGTATGGATTCGCTGCATCTCGGGCTTTCTCGACGATACGCCAGACATACCAATCCGCTGCCCAGGGCCCGAGATCATAGAGGATATCGGAAGCGGCGCGTTCAAAGTCTCGAAGGCCCTTCAGGGTGAAGGTCTTCTGACTCCGAATGGTCGCAGAAAGCTTTTGGTCGATGCGGTTGTATTCGGATGAGCCTTGTTGTGCTTCACTGAGTTGTTTACGGAGAGATATAACGTAGGGGTCATCCTCGATCCTCAGGGATTTAAAGACACTGGAGATTGAGGCGAGGTTGGTTGAGAAGGGTGGTATTGGCCAAGGATCGAACATGATGTGTTGGAAGATGGGACGATGGACGAATTGTGCGAGTTCAGTGCGATTGAGGCGGGGGGCGCGAATTATACAGTCCAGATTTTTCTCGAGCATGCTAGATAAAGTAGGGGTGCTGGTGAGGGAGATGTGACAAGCTACTCCACCGGAAGACACTCACCTGAACGCCTTTGCGACGTCCCCCCCATAAATCGGACTGGCCGTAAGACCCATAACACACGGTCGACTGATTTGACTAACACCAAAGATTCGTTCACTTGCTGGAAGCTCTGGGATCTTGTGATAGAATTCTAGCATAATCCTGGCATAAGGGTGATCACCAGTGGCATGGTGCGCTTCGTCAAAGACCAGGAGACTGATATCTTTACCAAGGCTAATATATGCATGTCGTAAAGCATCAAGGAAAACTTGAGGTGTTGAAACCATTACACGATGGGTACTCAAAACACGCCCCCACAATGCTGCCGACTTCCACTGGTCTGGCTCCAAAGCACCGGAGACAAGGCCAACGGAAACCGGCAGGTAGGTTTGTATAACGGCCTTCTGTTGCGCACACAGTGCAACCGTAGGTGCAAAGAACCAAGCAACCTAGAAGGTAGAAGGTTGATCAGTGGTTGAGACTACCGCATGTTGCCACTCGCACATACCTTACTAGGTTCTCGTTCGACTTCGTGCTTAATTCTCAGCACGGCGATATGGGTCTTGCCAGAACCAGTATCCATGGCGATGATGATGTTGCGTTTAATGCTCTCCTCCAGCATCTCTTGCTGGTATCCTCGAGTTGTTGGGACATTGGCATGGGCAGGGGGGACAACAGTGACCATGTTGTTCGACGGTGACGGTGATGGCGGTGATATTTCGAGCACTCTCCCCGGAGTCGTCCTTGTAGTAGAAGGCCCGGAGGAGAGAAGGTGGGAAGAATGAAAGAGAGGGGTGGGATGTTATATAGTTTGGCACGGGTCCATCAAGCGATCAGCTGCGGGGTTAGATAACAAGCACTCATGTGTTCAACCAAGTATTCTTAACCAGTGATATGACAATTCCAGAACTCAATCGTTGTGGAAGACTAGAAGAGGAGGCTGACAAGCGCCCAACCATCGCACAGGATACTTGAAGTTAGGGAGAGAACCAGACGCCGTTCGGATCACAACCCGGCTCATCCCGTCCTTAGCTTGCATTCCAAACTACTTATCGAGTACCCGTTATTTGGACGAACTTTTGCGTCATCTTTCACGCTTGGCACAAAATTCGATGTAGCATTTGACAAATGTTCTACTGAGCGCGCGCACATTATTTCAGCGGAACATGAAGGCGTTGCAGAGAGAGACAATGTTGAAGCCACACTCAATCGGACTATGTCCGAACAATCCGATGACGGACACTCGTACCTTGAGGCCGAACCCGCCTGAGACCGTGTCCCACCGTTCTTTAACTAACCAAAAAGAGTTCCAGAATTTAATATTTATGAGTCAGATAAGCACAACGCAAAAGCCGATCAGGGATATCTTGAAGACGCTGATCGTTGCGCCGTGACATACAACTCCACACTTACATAGACAATACAACAAGAAGACGGAAAAAGACTTGCATACCATTCTGATTCCTATCTCGGTCATTCTCGAGTCTTTGACAACTCATATCAACACAGCCTGATATCACCCTGCGATGAAAATCTTCTTCATTGGAGTATTTATCCTCGCGATGCAAGACATGTGTCGGCATGCTTTCAATTGCGGGCTGTGCCACATCAAACTGATAATTATCTTGGCTCAGGTTGATATGAATTTTCTACAGCGGGTATCCGTTATTTTGCAAGCACTTTGGCCCTGAATGGGGCACTAGTACGTACAGGAACGACAGGGTAACGAAAACACATCCTATATAAACGAGACTACTCAGTGGTGGAACGATAGAATTTTCACATTCCTTCCCTCTTCGCTCATTATGCATGCTTTCACTGCCCTTCTCGTCCTTGCCGCCACCACCTTCAGCTCTGGTACGCGTCCTACCCACCATTCAAACCCACTTGATACTCAAGCCGTATCATCCAGTCGCTGCCAACCCCTCTCAGGCGGTCCATGAACTAATTGCTCGTCAAAGCTTTCTCGACCCTAGCACAATCCCACAACAGTGCCGCGATAAGTGCACTCCCTTGCTTAACACCTTGAACAGTGGCGTATGTTCTTCATTTCCTCGGCTTTGACAGACTTTAACATGAGTAAGGCATTTGCCCGCCGTTCACTTTTCTAGACCTGCACTGCCCTTGACTGCGTCTGTGGCTCAACCGTCGCTAACGAGATGGTTAACTGCTTGCAATGCGATGTGCCCATTGTCGGTGCTGATACCGCTCAGAACGCGTACAAGAGTAAGCAACTTAACTTGGTAGGGCTAGGCCTGGACAGCGATTGATTCTCTGCCTCTTAGGCTATTCCGACACTTGCAAGTCTGCCGGCAAGGATGTTCCGGACTTCACTGCTTCTTCGGGCGGCGGCGGCGGCGGCAAGAACAACGGTGCATTCCGCATGCACCTTACTGGTGCCAGCCTGGCTGGAGCAGTCGGCGTTGGCCTGTTTTTGGCTGCGTGAAACTTGGTCTTCGTCTTCATTTCACCAGATATAGTCGCTCGTTTTCCATTCATACCATACCCGGGTATGAGTTATCTTCAAAGTGTAGGATACAATTGATTGACTTGATGGCTGATGGCCTACACCCAGTGTTGTACCGAAGAGCAAGAAGTCGCATATGTCACGTCGAAGACTTATTGACTTGACTATGACTTTAACCAAAAAAGGTGAAGTCAAGTCACGGAAAAGTCACTGAACCAGTGTTGTACCGAAGAGCAAGAAGTCGCATATGTCACGTCGAAGACTTATTGACTTGACTATGACTTTAACCAAAAAAGGTGAAGTCAAGTCACGGAAAAGTCACTGAACCCATCCGGCACGTGATTCCGCTGTCGGTCGTCTATCACGATGATCGATTATCTCTGCACGATCCTACATGCCTCCCACCACGTTGAAACGCAGAAAACAGGGAAATCGCAACCCTCCCTGGAAGAAACACTTCACCTATCATCCCCGCTATAGAGCAAATCAGAAACAGAACCGCCCTACTGAGGTTTATGCCAGCTTAACTGGCAACAAGTTCAAGGTCTTTTGCAACTTCTGCCTTGCAGTCGAGGTGGGGCGCTGCTTGGGCGAAGAGGCTGAGAGGAGTGAGAGCCAACCAGGCTATGTAGCCTCTTCTCGCGATGAGATTATCTTGAACCGTACATCTTCCAACTCCTTGATAGGTTATTTGTCTGATAAATACATCAGTTTTCCGGCCATCCGCTGATGAACCACATGGATGGGTTGAGAGTCGCGCATCAACACTGTACAACCATCTCAAGAATTGCATACATGCCAGTCGAGAGGCTAAAGAAGAGGCGGCCATAGAAAGTGCTGATGTCGATGTCGATGATGACGTTGATCTTCCGCTTCCATCTCAGGAGCACTTTCACATGGGATCATCAATTAGGAGGTCAGATAGCCTACCATTGCCCCCTCTCCTTATCACTCCTCCGACGGATTTCCAATTGGAGGTGCCATTAGTGAATTTTCCTGGCCCATTGTCACGTTCACCAACACCCAATTTCCTAATGCCTCTCCCACCATCATTTGGCCAACAAGGAGTCAGTCAACGTTCAGTGACCCCGGCCTCTGAGCTGGCGTATGCGCAGTTCCTTCCACCAAATCAACATTTCCCTGGTAGCACTATCCCAGGAAATTATACATCCCAAGGAGCTGAATCGTCAAAGCGAGTACGGACAAACAGCAGTGGAATTTCACGCCGGGGGAGTCTACAAGATTTTCAGTCTGTATGGAGTGATGACCGCCAGAAACTGTTCGAAGAACATCTAATCTACATCACGGCGGCATGTGATTTTTCATTATCATGGATTGAGAACCCGAGAGTCGTCTTATTCTTTCAGACTTTCCTCCCGAATGTGTGTAGTGGTCATGTTATTTTACTAAGATGGTTGATCTTCATGGACAATTCTTTACTATAGGCACAGCTCCCATCTCGGAGAGTGTTATCTGATCGAGTTCTTTCACAAACACTCGAGCAAGTTGATCAAGATGTCTCGATGGAGATTACCACGAGCCCTTGGGCGAATTTTACTACACTCCAATGTGATGGGTGGACAGGCGGAAACATGCACCATATTATTGGGTTTATGGCAACAATCGGCCGCAAGGTAAGTCACTACCTAACGTGTTTAACGGTTTAACCCCATTAAACTGATTTATGGTAAAGCTATATACTGTTGATGTTATAGATGTGACGACTGAGCGAAAGACAGCTGAGAACCTACTCGACGAGATGTGTGTGGTAATCGAAAAAGTGGAACGGGAATGGAAATCGAAAGTCATCGCATTCACAACTGATGCATCGGGTGAATCACGGAAAGCTCGACGGCTTCTGAGAGAAAAATTTCCTTCTATGGTGACTCCAGATTGTTACGCACACCAGGCGAGTATCAAGGAATCACAGATTTGATGGTTACTGAGATCACAATTGTACAATCTCTTAGATCAACCTTATCGTTGGGGACTACTTCAAAAACAAGCGCGTTGAGTTTCTTGATGCGGCAGGAAAGGCAAATAATTTAATTGCATGGTTACGAAGTAAAACTGGAGTCCTGGGGTTGATACGAACCGCGTCGGAAACTCTGGGACGCCATGAGCTATCTGTTATTCGCCCAATCCCAACCCGATGGACAGCATTCTTTCTCGCCTATTCGCGTCTACTTGAATTGCGTGAAACCCTGGAATATATCATCTCAGCTGATAATCTCAAACCAGCTAATGAGCGTATTATTATACCTCTTAGCCCTCCGGCTGTAAGAAACAAGGCCACTGAAATGGTTTCACTCATCAAGGATCCGTTATTTTGGCACTCTCTCACTCGGTATGGATTTTTTCATGTTTCAATAATTATTGATTATCAATTAAAGCTGAATTTGATGTCTAGGATCAAGCTCCATCTTGAGCCACTTGCAATAGCTGCGAATATTACGCAGTCTACATTTTGCCGGCTCGATGAAGTTTTGACCACATTTGGCCATTTGTTTCGCGTCTATCAAACATTGCCTACAGATGGTGATGATCAGCAAGCCTGTAACGCCATATTACAAAGCCTTGAGGATCGCTGGGCAAAGGCCGACCAACGGGTATTTGTAGCGGCAGTAATTCTCAACCCATTCTTCAAGCTTGACTTGTTCCGAAAATCCGTATATTTCACATACGGTGCAATCGACACTCTTCTCTCAAATCTCTGGGTCACTTTCTTTGGCGGCCCAGCTCCTGTAGAGCTCCGTGATGATATTCGAGCATATCTTAATAGTACTGGGCCGCGATTTGGTAGTTTTAGTCGACGATGTGATGATCTTCGCTATGCCGCAGATGGAATAGTAAGATAAAATATTTTATTCTTCATGTTTGCGCTGATGATTTCATATAGCAGACATCCCTGGATCCACTCCAAATATGGGAAGATGCGATCTTTCCTGGGGAGCGGCCCAGTGGTTTATATCGTCTTGCGATGCACATTCTCTCAATCTGTGCGAACTCGGCATCCTGTGAACGCCTTTTTAGCACGCTCGGGTTGATCCTGACAAAGCTTCGGACGCGCCTCTCAAATAAACGACTTCTTGGCCTTGCTAAACTCAAGATGCACTCTCGGGACAAGATCCTACGAACAACACCCAAGGCAGACCTTCGGAAACGTGTCATTGGGTCATTAGGTGACCAAAGGAACCACACAAACGAGTCACCCAATATACATCCCTCCACCACGAACAGCTCCGAGGGATCCAGTTCATCATCCTCACATATGGCATTGATTTCCGGCAACCGTAGCACAGATTCACTCATAGCATTGGCTGATGAGATGATTCAGAACCTCACCGCAGACAATGATGAAGTAACAATGTATGACCAAGATCAAGACCCCAACACAGGTTTTCCGGTAACACTGAGAAGTCTCTTTGACTTCGGCTCACCTGCGTGGTCCTCAGATAAGCGGTATAGTGCTATTCGAAGCTTGGATGAAGAGCTGGAGTTCTATCAGCTGTTGGAATTTGATGCTGTCGGAGATGAGGATATTGACCACGAGCTTGAGGCGGTCATTGAATCAATCCTTTTTGAAGGCTAATGGTTGGGTTACACAATGTTTCATATTGTACAATGTATCCTTGTTCATGTTCAGATCTTATGTTCCTGGAGTTCAACGGTGTATTTCTCGTAGCTTGACTATCTCATCAATCTGTCCTACATGTGCACTAGACCTATTTTGGCAACAAGTCCGTGTGAAAGTCACTTTGAAGCCACTGTAGTCACGACTTGACTACAATGGCGGAGCGAGTGACTTGTAGTGGCGCCTCCACGACTTCTGCCAACACTGCCTACACCCCAATGTTTAAAGTATGTGGTGACTTGCACTAAGTCGTTAGAGTTAACAACGCATCAACGTGAGGCTGAAGGCTTGCTGAAAACGCGGTTGCTCCCATCACGTCATCGTTCATTCATCATTCCTCCTGGTCTTCGCTGTTCGTCTTCAAGGCGTTCATGCCCAGATATTAGTCTGTTGCGCTCTGCCTGATAACCCCTGCTTCGAAGGCGTGTGAATATTGGGTGACTGTCCTTTTAAACTATTCAGTCCTGCCAATTTCCTGCGACCACTGTCCTATCATCTCAAGTCTTCATGAAGGTCGAACGATAGCATTAGGACGCTGGGAACAGGTTATCAGAGCAGTGGTATGTATGATGCACTGATAATGTCCCACCTTCAACATCACCGCCGCCTTCGCATCATTTGCAATTATTGATCCATGATGTTGACTGTCGCCTATACATATACCCACCTATTCACACTCGCAATGATTGCTACTCTTTGCCCCGTGATCAGTCGCACCGTTCCATGTCAACGCCCAACGTCAGACTGCACGATGAAGACCTAAATACACTACACATTACGGTGTTACCTGCTATGTTTACGATCAGAAATTTGAAACTTCATTGTGAGAGCAGAATGCATGGAAGGGAACCTTTGCCCAAAAATAGTTCCACATTGACCACGAGGTGATCAAGAACACGCCTTTTCCCTTTGGGTATAAGGCAGACGAAAATGGACAGGCGACACCTTGACATTTTTCTCAAGCAACTTAGTAACCTCCACGAAAATGGTTGCATACCCGAGTTTCCTGACCCTCATCGCCACTCTTGCTGCTTCAGCCACTCAAGGTACAATCTTAGTTAACTCAAGTCACGCCTCACCGCACGCTTAGAAACCACTTTTAACTCCCATCAATCAGCGACATTCATCGACGGGATACACCAGCTTGTTACCCGTCAGACGTCAACCCCTGGTGTTGGTATCGATCCAAGTTCGTTCCCTCCTCAATGCAAAGACATTTGTCTCCCTATTAATGACTTGGGCAACGGCGTACGCACTTTTTTGTCTTTCGCTTGGATTCATCTGACTCACCACTGAACATAACAGGCTTGCGGTACTTTGGACTGTATCTGTGGCACCAGAATCAGTAGCTCCGTCTCTGGATGCTTGCAATGTGCACTGAACGTCACTGGTCTTCCGTCCTTCATCCCCCAATTCCAAGGGATCTATGATGGTGGGTAGCCGATTGGCTTATTTGGTCTATGAAGTGGCCTGACCATGTTTCAACTTTCAGACTATGCCAACACCTGCAAGAGTGCCGGGAAAAAGGTCCCTCCCTTCAAGTTCAAGTTGGATAATAACCCAAGTCCAAGCGGGACAGATAACCCAAGTCCGAGCGGGACAGGTGCTCCAGGCAATAGCACAGACTCATCTGGTGGATCGTCTGGGAGCTCAGGCTCGACTGGTGGAAATCCTGGTTCAAGCGGAGGAAGCTCTGGTTCGAGTAATAGCTCCGATTCATCCAATACCAACGGAGGAAGTCCTAGCTCAGGTGGAGGGAATCCTGGTTCGGGCAATAGCTCCGAACCACCCAATCCCAGCGGAGGCACTGGTGGCACCAATCGTGCTTTCCAATTACGTGTAACTCCTGCTGGATTGGCTTGTGTCCTTGCTACCGCCCTACTCCTCCTTACGTGATCTCGGTCTCCCTCCGTATTATCAACTCATGTCAGATTTTCATTTGCTGTGTTTATACAAGCCCAGTCATGATCATTACGTTGTATTGTACTGTTCGATGGCATTCACTCATGGTCAGTTTGAACATGTCTGAACTGGAGATATAAGTGATGAGGTTAGGCACAGGATCCTTAGAGATTGGGATTAGATCTGGGGTTGGTCTACAGCTAGTAGTTGGACTCGAGACCCTCTCAGTTACCTGCAATAAGAGGCAACCCTCAGCAAATGCTAGACAAATGCTGGATGAGAGTGCAGTGAAGTACTCAGAAGTCTGGGTGCCTTGAGTTTCTAGAATTGGGTCTCATTTCTGGCTAGGTCAGACTATTGATTGTAATCTACCTTAACCTACTGGTGTTGACAATGAAGTACAATCATACAAACCGGAATACAATGGAATACTTATTGCTTGCCAACATGCGAAGGACCAGGATGATGCCAAATGAGGAGGTATTTTTCAGAACATGCCTAACATATGCCTAAATTGGAGTCCCAGTGTCCACAATACACTTGGAATGTTATGAACCCTCAAGGCAGGCACTCCCACAATGTCATTTATCACACACTAGCCCACAAGCTTAGACTTGACAGTGCATCTTGTCATACCACTCAAGATACCAGTATGCCAGCTGAAGCTGACAAACCCACACACTACTGCAATGCTGCATTCACCAATCATTGCCTCCCTGGCTATGCATCATTATTCTTTGAAGTTCGATGCAAGCACTTTCTATTCTCTCTCTCTTCACCCTCTTCACTACTATCTTTTCGACACTGGCTTTACACTATCCTCCACCTAGTTCGGAGGGGTCTGATCATGGCATATGCTTACCTTTCACATTCCCGACACCCCTTGTGCTGAAGTAGCCTTGATGCGTTACAGTTCAAGCGAAGTGCGGATCATTACATACGGTCTACCCTGGCCAGGAAGCGACTCGGAGGTGGTTGCATCTCCCACAAGCTCTGTGCTTGATCATGGTTTGAGTATCGGACTACGCAAGCCAAAGTCTACCAGCGAAGTACGGGTATCGTCTTTCGTTGTACACCGTTTCCAAGCTGACGTTCTGTTTGTAGACTGGTAGGTAATCTTGTAGATGTTCTTACAACATCGATTATGGGAATTGCTAAGCCAGCATCAACATTCAAACTTCAGACTTCACAGAGAGTATACCTGTACGCGCTCTCCCACATCTTTGGGAGTGGAACCTGATCGTTAGCACACTGACGTGACATCGGGAATCCTCTCCCGAACTCAAGCGATAATGACCACATTCACTCTGGAACAACAGCAGCTGAGCCGGGATACCAACCGTGGTGATGTGTGGCAAATAATGACGCTGGTCTATGCTCGTCCGCTTTCCTGTGCTAGCTCTCACCCAGAGTGACTTTCTACCAGTAACATGAAAAGCTAGCTACCTTGTAGCTGATTGCTTCTGCGCTATATTGCAATAAAACACGGACGAGGCTCCGAAAGTTCTCAACAAAAGAACACATCACATGAACCTCCCCTTCTCTTCTTCCTTCCTAGCGGGCCGAGCGACACACCTCAATTCCTCTATTTTTGTGCCTACGAAGCGACCCTCAATGATCATCTGCAACCTCTGAACCCAAGTTCTACCGTCACCATATGTCAGGAATAGAACCATCGAACGGTTATATATTCTCTTGCACCACCCAGTTCAGCCAACAGGGACTTCTCTCTTCCATTTGGCTTCTTCTATTGTGGAGAACTGCTGGAATAATGTTCGTTGCGACAAAGGGTCTTTTGATTGGCCTGCTTGCCTTTGTGCAATCCACGTCTTTCGTGTTTGCAGCTACGTTTCAGCCATTCATGTCGAGGTCTTTGCCGCTCCGGGATATATTTGATAACCAGGCCGCTTCACCGAATGGATCCGTGAACTTTGATGGGCAAGGGGCGAGTTTTGATAGTCAATTTTTGCCATCGGGTCCTTGGGTCCATGACGGAGTGAAGGTATGCCTTAACCCATTTTTTGACCTCGAAAGGTTTTGACTGATCAATGGACTCATGATGATGATGATGTTGTTGTCGTTGTTGTTGCAGTATGATATTCCTGAAATGTGGGGAAACGAAAACGACAACGTTATTGCGAATGGACAGATTGTGAGTATCGAACCGACCTATGTGCACGAATTGCACTTTTTGTATGCGGGAGACTCTTCGGGTGGGGAGTTTCTGAAGGATTTCGTGTTGGGTTTTGAGGATAATTCGACGTTGACTGTTCATTGTGAGTGGAAACTTTTGGTGCATGAAGGTTGTGTGCTGTGACTCATGATGGTATACAAGTGTTTGCGAAGAACTGGTGGAAGTTGCACGATATGGATAATGGAGCCATTCAGACGTGAGTAAAAAACCGGGGTTATATAAAAAAAATTGGGCAACTTACAACGCCTACGTAGGCCATACCATTTTGAAAGAAGCGACAACAACACCCTTGTTAAGAACTTCAACCTGACTCAGATCCACCAGTGGTCCACTGCTGTTCCTTCCGAGTCAAAGTTACAATCCATCGCATTCCCACTAAACAACGACTCACCCCAACTTCATCTCTTCGCCATATCCTATTCCCCTTCAGTAGGATCACCACCACCACCACCAACCACCACCCCACAAGCAACGCAAAGAGATTCGAAAGCACCAGAATCTGAAGCGGTACTCTCGGTCCGTCGTGTACGCTTCACGACCAAATGGGAACTTTCCACCAATCCTCTGTCCACAAACCAACGAGCCCAAATCGTCGAAGTAACACTCGCAAACCTCCTTCCGACATACACCCTCTCCCGTTCTACCTCGATCAATTCAAATCACACGATCAGTATCAAAGGGGATGGAATCGAAACTATCCGGCAAGGGAATGTATATCGTCTTGTACCAGGTGACCAAGCCCGGGTCGATGTTCTTGTTATGGGTACCGAACAAATGAAGGCGGGAGAGAACGCTACTGTGGAGGTGAGAGATAGCCGAGGAAATGTTGTTGGATCTGTGGGTGGATGGGAGGTTTTGCCGTTAGTTGAGGAGTGGACTGCTGATGCGGGTGTGCTTGCGAGGCATGAAGCGCCGACATGGGTGCGTCATCAGTTTCCTGGTAGTGGATTTTTACTGATGATGCCGCGTTTAGTGGAAGAAGGCAAAGTATGGGATATTGTGAGTATCGTCCATCTCTTGCCGGGTATGGATATCTAACTTTACGGGGTTTCCGAAGTATCCATTGGGGCGTTTATAGCGTCCCTGCATGGGTACGTCATACTACTTAATAGGAATAGGGCAGATAGGAGTCCAGCGCCCGTTAACTAAACTTCGTGTATCCCCTTAGGCACCAAACGGCACCTACGCAGAATGGTACAAGTAAGCTATCGCTCTTCCGAGTCATACATCAAAAAAAAAAAAAAAAAAGCTCACCCGCTATTAACTGACAAGTTGGAACCTCCATAACCCGCCAAATACGAATAGCCCAGTATGGAACCACCATCTCCAAACCTACGGCCCAGTACGGCAAACTTGTCACCTTATCACCCTTTCATTCGTTGATATTTACCCTTGCTCCTCGGAACAGAATGTCGTATATGACGATTTCATCGCCAATTTCACCGCATCCAAATTCAACGCCAGTGCCTGGCTAGACCTATTCGACAAAGCCAGAGCAAAATATTTCGTCTTCGTCACAGTAAGCTCTCCGCCTTCCCTTTCCCCTTAAAAAAAACACGCTGTGCCAGTTCTGACGAACAAATAGAAACATCACGACGGCTTCGCACTCTTCGATACCAAAAACACAACTCACAGAAGCAGCGTCTACCTCGGCCCTAAACGCAACTTTCTCCAAGAACTCATGGAAACAGCCAAACGCGAAAAACCGCACATCCACCGAGGAACATACTACTCATTACCCGAATGGTTCTCCCACTACCCCCCACCCCTCCTAGTTCAAGCTTTGACTCATCTCATATCTTCTTAGGTTCAATCCCGATTCCGCCAAATACGGATTCGGCCAATGGCCAGGTGGATTAGCACACAACGCATTCAACAGCTCCGAGCTCGAACCTTATACCGGAAGACTAGAGATAAACGATTACCTAGAAGACTTACAGCTTCCGCATATGCTCGACTTGGCAAAGACTTACGATACCGAAATCATGGTGAGCTTCAAACCTCCTTTGCAAAAGTACATGTATTCACCCGCCCAACTTAGTGGTGCGATATCGGAGGCCCCAACAAAACGCTAGACATGGCAGCACAATTCTACAACCACGCACAAAGCCAAGGAAGACAAGTGACCATCAACAACCGTCAGTCGACCCAGAAGCCCTATTCGGTTTTCTCTGACGTACAATCATAGGGTGCGGTGCTGTCCCAGACTTTGACACTCCAGAATACGCGACGTTCGGTGCTATCCAGACGCGTGACTGGGAATCCAACGAGGGCATGGATCCCTTCAGTTACGGACTCAACTCGGCAACGAACGCTAGCCAGTATAAGAACGCAACGACCATCATACAAACGTTGGTGGACATCGTTTCAAAGAATGGCAATTTGTACGTTTCGACAACTGCTTATAAACTAGTCAAGCCTGATCGGTTAAAACAGTCTGTTGGATGTGGGTCCCAACGCCGAAGGTGAGATTATTGCCCCGATGGCCGAAAACTTGTTGGATGCGGGAAGCTGGCTTGAATATGGAGGTGAATGTGTGTTTGATACGGTTCGTACAAAGACACAATGGTGGCGAACATTTTCAGACGACGTGCTTTCCTTAGGACTTTTGGTTTCAAAGCCCGCAGGACCAGTTACCGGAAACCGCAGCACAACCGCCGCCTCGATTTACCACGACACCAACAACATTCTGCGTGATCGCCTTCAGCAAACCATCAGCAGGAGAGGTGGTCGTACAAAAGCGGCTTCCACTGCTACCCGACGACAAAGTTTTCCTGTTGCACCCAAACAGCACCATCAGTAACACACCGCTAGACTGGGACGTAGGAGCAGATGGAAAGACAACGATACGCGTACCAGAGCAAGAAGCAGACCAAGTGCGCAACGCTTGGGCATTCAGGATTATGTACAGCGTAGTTTAAATGAAATTGGGATTAAGAATGGTAGTGGAATACATGGCCCAGTCAGAAATCGTAACTAGTGAAGTCGAAGGTATACAGAGCGGGACCAGCAACGATGTTCTCGTCGCTCACAGGCTTATCGTCGTGAGTCACATAGACAAAAGTGGCGCCTGTGTAGTCTATCTCCTTCGGAACTACGAAGAAACCGTCCTTTTCCAGTTTGGCGGGGAACTCGCTGAAGCCGGACCTGAAGACGACATGGAGCAGCTTCTCAGCGCACGACTCGACGCCCAGGAACTTGACTTGGCCCTTCTCTCCTGGCCTGAGTTGACCAACAAGCTCGAGTCGGGGGAAGAAATCGGTGGTGTGAGGGGGGAGAAGGTGGGCATTCTCCGGGGGATAGGAGTGGACGAAATGGCTGAGGAGCGTCCAGGTCTGGCGGGGAGTAAGCGGGGTATCGAAAGCAGTGTTCCATGGATTTTGGGACAAGATGGCAGAGTTGATCCAACTAGCATGGCGAGCTTTAACCCCGAGAATGCTACCATCAATAGCGCGATAGTCCTTCTTCTCCAAGAGGCCAAAGGCACCGATATATGCACCTTCCACTATGGTCGCGATGTCGAGAGCGGTCTTGGCAAACAACTTTGGATCGTCCAACCAACTGTTACGGAAAAGAGAATGGGTGAGATCAGTGCCTATATGCGCATATATTCGCGACGCACAATTGATATCCGCAAGCTTGGACGGTGGGCTCGTGCGCCGCTTTGATCGCCTCCGTCAGAAAAGCTTCGTGCACCCTTTCGTGGTGCTGTGTTTGCAGGAAACGACTGTGAGCATAGTGAGGTAAACCAGCCTTGACAAAGTCGGCCTCAGAGAATTTGTGGAGAGCCTCTTCGTAGAAGGCATTCTCTAGCTGAGCGAGAGAGAGCTCGAAGTTGAGGACCGCGATATCAAAGTCGTCGGGACCAGAGCGAGGGGTCGGAGTGGCAGCAGCCAGGGCAGAGAAAGAAGCGGCGAGGAGGGCGATGATTCGCATGGTGGGTATGAATATGTATGGGTAGGATAGCGAGTGTGGTAAAGAGTGTAAGGAGTGGGAGATAGGATGCAAAGATGTTCAAGAGTCGGTCTGAGGATTTACGAGCGAGCATCCACGTCTTATATGCGGCCAGAGTTTGGTCCTCGATGTTTGCCGCAGCGACAGGATTAAAACGAATGACCTCATGTCTGAGATGGACGACAGTGAGGAGGACGACCATGACGCCCTCGCGCAGTAATTAGGACGCGTTCAAAGTCACCCTCAACCATCTCACGTGAAACAACGTCACGCTCCCAGACCACCGCAAATCGACCCCGCAAATTTGACATGCCAACGCTGCACATGAGCCCGCCCTCAGGCTCCATCCCATTTGTCCAACGTATCATTTCGTACCTTGCCATCTCCTATTGCCGCAGTAGCGTTCCTGGTCTTGGTGTTCCTTACTCGCCACAAATTTCCAACACTCTATTCCCGCTTCCGTCCTCCATACCACGTTTCATGATGCAACGGCCAGAGGACGCCGGAAGTTTATGCTGATGCTTCAGGATGTCGCAAGTTACCAAACGGCATCTCCTGGCGCCGGATAAATTTTGTTCTTATTACGAAACAGATCATGCATTCCTGGTTTAGACCTTGAGATTTAATACCCTCTTGCCCAGAACAGGAACACCGCCATTGGATTATGACCGACATATAAATTCCAGATATCATGCCAGTGGTTGTTCTTCAGGTTCAGTTTGCTTCGAGCCCCCAGTTCTATTCTTTCCTTTCTCGGGGAAGACGCCAGCCATTTGTACATTCACCATGATCGCAAAGTTCTTTGTCACCGTCGCTCTCGCTGCCCTTGCCCTTGCTGCCCCAACAGTCGAGAACCCACTCGACAAGAGACAACAAGCCCAGGTTATCACCCACTGCACTGTCCCAAACACCGCCGCTCTAACATTCGTGAGTCCTCTCACTACTCCATTTACATCACTCTAACAGTTGTATCTCTCCCAGGACGATGGTCCTTATATTTACGCGTTAGTTTTTCCTATTCCTTGTCGTCAACGTCGACTGAGGGACCTCCTCCACGCAATCCAACAGCAAGGATATCGTCGACATCCTCGATGCAAACGGCGCCAAAGGAACCTTCTTTTACAGTTAGTTCCATTCCCGATGTCGCGTCATTAAAGTCCTACTAACCGCAATTATCACCCGGACTAGATGGGAACAACTGTGTGTACTCCACCACTCAGGCACACCTCCTTTAGCTTAAATGTCCGGCGTTGGTATCAGGGCGATGTATCTACGATCAAGATATGGTTGACAACGTCAAATACGTCTACAACCATGGCCACCAAGTCGCCTCGCACACATGGGCTCACAAGGATCTCACTTCGCTCACTTGGGATCAAAGTAGCTTTCCTCTTATCGTTCCTGTATACCCGACCGCTGATATGTCACCCAAACACCTAGTTCATGATGAGATGTGGCGCGTCGAACGTCAGTAAACCCAACGATTTTTTCATCTCCCTTTTCTGAATTCTAGCTCGCGTTTTGACATCAATTTTGATGCACCATATTCGCATTAACCTTCTCGCTCCCACGTCTTATTCTTCCCTCGACATCAAAGCACAGTGGCCCTGACGCGGATCACGGGTGCCAATCCCGCATTCATGCGCCCTCGTATGTCACGCCCTCCCTATCCTAGACCAAATTTAACAGCCATTCGCTATCTGCAGCTTACGGCGAATACAACGACCTGGTCCTAGACGCCTCCGGTATCCGCAAACAATCCATCGTCCTCTGGGACCTCGAGTGCGTACTCATCGCAACACCTGCCTCTTGTCAACCCATGGATCTGATAAACTCCTAGTTCGGGTGACTCAACCGGTGCTAGTGTCACTGAACAGAAGGCCCAATACGATTCTGCCGTATCTCGGCATCCGAGTACAATTCTCTCCCTTCAGCACGAAGTTCAAGGTACGTCGGTCATCTCATTTTCGTTCTAGCATTCGGTCATGAACTCCACCCCCCTCCCCTGCCTTGGATCCAAAAATAGAAACAACCGCGTGAGGACTAGTTGCTATGACCCATTTCCGATATCCTCTGCTCATGGTGATCATCCCCATCTACAGGCACCAAGTCCTTCAGTACGCTATTACCAAGCTCAAGGGCGCTGGTTACAAACTTGTCACTGTTGCCGAATGCGTTGGAAAGCAACCTTACCAGAGCGTCGGGTCCTCGCAATCTCGAACCGTTAGTGATCTTTTCCCTTCCAGCCACTCATAAACCTGACTTGGTGCATCTCGGCAGTCTGAGTGGCATTGCTAGGTGCTCCATCCCTCTGAATAGGTCATAATTATGATAATCTGGACTGCTGTTTCTTGCTTACCGTTATGAACATTTCACGACTATTTTACGTGCCACTACCCCGTATCTTGTTTTGCTTTCTAACGAATACCTTTTAATGACTTGGACTTGAACGCTATCTTCTCAACTTCGTGTATTCCCTATGTATAGTCTGCTAGTGATTTTGTTTCCTGAGTCTGGACATCCATGATGTACTGGATGTTTGAAATGCATGAGTTTCTCGCCGAGATTGTGTTATGTGTAAACTGGCCGATCCTCATCATCAACAATCATTCTTCTTAGCCTATAGTAGTTGATGGAAGGCGCTATGGGCTGTGAGGGAGTTAGGTTAAATCAAATAGCCCAAAGGCTTGAGAACCCAAAGTAATCATCTACAAAGAATATGGCAATGGATCGTTCTCCGTAACATTTAGGATCCCAGATTATTCTCCAAATCCCAGCTGAGTGGGGTGCGTTGACGGTTTAATGAAAGGTTCTAACCATAGACCTGCCACACTAAGCTACATGAAATAGCTGAATACGTTACTACCTACAGTGTTTTCTTACACGAGTCAGGCTCCCAGGCTAATATGGCAGTTGTGAGCTAAGAAGTGGAGTTTAGTCAAGAAATACCCTGCATTGATGATTGATTGATCATTAACCAGGACTTCAATGATGGTACCAATGGTTTCGTACTCCAATGGACAAGCTTACATTAAAACCACACTAGTAGCCTTCTTTTCTAGCCAGATGTCGCTGTTAAGCAGGATCCTAGAACTTGACTGTTGAGCACCTTTCCCAGAACAGCGACATGTTCCTCAGAACAAGACCAACATATAAATGCTAGACAGGAAGCTATTCTCCAGATTCAGCTTCTCGAGTCCCCATTTCTGCTGCTTCCCTTGCCAGTGAATAGTCAAACCCTTTGCTCATACACCATGATTCTAAAATGCTTCGTGGCCGTTGCTCTTGCTACCCTTGTCCTTACTTCCCCAACAGTCGAGAACCTACTCGACAAGAGACAACAAGCAACAGTTATCAACCACTGCACTGTCCCAAACACCGTCGCTATGACATTTGTGAGCCCCCCCTCGGCACTCCGTTGATATCACGCTAACGGTTATCTCTTTCTCAGGACGATGGGCCTTACATTTACGCGTTAGTTTTACCCGTGTCTTGCCGTTAATACCAACTGAGCGGTCTCCTGGCAATCTAACAGCAAGGATATCGCCAACATCCTCGACGCGAACGGCGTCAAAGGAACCTTCTTCTACAGTTAATTCCATTTCCACTACCATTAACCATTAACGCCTTACTAACCCACTTTATCACACTGGCTAGATGGGAACAACTGTACGTATTCCATGGCTCAGCTACGCCTCCTTTAACTCAAAACGGTGTCCGGACGCGGTATCAGGGCGATGCATTTACGATGACGATATGATTGCCAACATCAAATATGTCTACAGCCATGGCCACCAAGTTGCCTCGCACACATGGGCTCACAAGCACCTCACTTCACTCACTTGGGATCAGAGTATGTTTCCCCTTCTCGTCGGCCACTTCCTGTCCATTAATGTCAAAAAATCTGCTATCCAAACATCTAGTTCATGATGAGATGTGGCGTGTCGAACGTCAGTGAACCTCCGAACTTTTTTTTTTCTTTCTGACTTCTAACTCACCGCACCGTGTTCTTATCCGCCTTCTCGCTCCCATGTCCGATTTTTCGCCTCATCAAAAACAGAGGCTCTGATGCGGATCACAGGTGCCAATCCGGCATTCATGCGTCCTCGTATGTCATGCCCTCCCTCCCTATCCTAGAGCAAATTCAACAGTAATTCGCTATACGCAGCTTATGGCGAGTACAACAACATGGTCTTAGACGCCTCCGGTATCCGCAACCAATCCATCGTCCTTTGGGACCTCGAGTACGTATTCATCCCAACACCACTCTTTCACCGTGATCTTATATGGTCCGCTTTCATAGCTCGGGTGACTCAACCGGTTCTAGTGTCTCTCAACAAAAGGCCCAATACGATTCCGCCGTATCTCGACACCCAAAGACAATTATCTCCCTTGAGCACGAAACCTACGGTACGACTTTTCGTTTCTGTTTCTACATCTTTACTCACCCTCCTCTCTTGCCCTGACTCCAAACTAGAAACAACCGCGTGAGCACTAGTTGCCATCTCCAACTTGACCATTTCCGATATCGATATCCTCTGCTCATGATGATTTATCAACCTACAGACACCAAGTCCTTCAATACGCCATCACAAAGCTCAAGGGTGCTGGATACAAACTTGTCACCGTTGCCGAGTGTGTTGGAAAAGAACCCTACCAGAGTGTCGAGGCCCCTCAAACCAAAACCGTTAGTATTCTCTTCCGTTCCAGCCTCCAAAAACCTGACCTGGTTCATCCCGGTAGTCTGACTGGCATTGCTAAAAGCTTAACCAGGAAGAGAGCACAGTTGCGGCAATTCCAACGTGCATCCGGACCGTTGTTCCTACTTAGCTTTATAGACACTTTACACCCTTCGACTTGCTACCATCTCTCCCTTTGCTTTCTAACGGAAACGGGACGATACCCCTTTATGTAACCGGGACTTGGATTTGTCCGAGTAGCCTTTCGCTCTACCTCCCCATCATTTCCATATTCCCAGCGTAGTCTTCTAGTGAATGTGCTTCTTGGGTTCGGAGGTCCACGATGGGCCCGTTGTTCCCAGCCGAGGCGGCATTTCTATCTTTACTCGCGAATTGACCGATATTAATTTAGGAGCTTGAGAAGCCCTCGATAATGACGGCCCGCCTGGTCAAGTGAGCTCTACCGCGTGGTGAATACGTTATTCACTTTAGGTAGGCGATCTGACATTTTTATCGATGAGCAGGTATGGCAGCGGACGCAGGAAAAGTGATTAAATGCGTGCAAATATACGGGTACAACACTGAGGGACACGATAACAGAATGACCAACAGAACACAGTACAAAAACGTCATCAATGTTCAAAAAACCCATAATGGCAAAGCACAATCCTCAAACCCAACTTTTCCAAACACTCCATCCTCCATTTCTGCTGGAAATTCGGCTTAGGGCAACCCAACTTCATCTCCTTGAGCCCAGTCCTCGCCTCAACACTATCAACACCCACCTGGACGCACGCACACGCCGAAACGTGCATCCCACCCACACAAGCACTCCCACCCCCATGCACACCCATCCTCGCCTCAAGCATATTCAACAATGGGTCAACAATCGCCACGCTCATCCCCAACCTCTCCAACTTGACACCAATCTCTCCCCTTCCCATCCTTTCCCAAACTTCCACAGGCACCCGTACATGATCCGCCAAACTAAGCTCCCTCAATTCCCCCGCAACCTCTAATAGTCTGCCCAAATCCAACTCGAGCGAGTTCCTGCCGATATAGAGTCTCTGAATCGAACACCCACTCCGTTCGATAAGATCCGCATAACAACTCGTCTTCTCATCCGACCCCAACGCGTCATTCCTCCAATCAAACCGCGTCTGAAGTGTATGCAGACAAGGCAGTTCAAACAATTCCATAAACCTGCCATGATACGCAGTCGATTCGAAGCGAACGAGTAAAGACCGAAGGTTCAACAACCGTGTCGGGGGCAACCGCGCAATAAGCTTCGACGTCGAATCCTCAATCCTCATCACTCTAACACTCGCCCCTCGTAACTCGGAACAAAGCCTCAACATCGCATGACATCCAATAGGATCACTAAGCAGGGTATCCAAATGCAGTATCCTCAACTGCTCCCAAGGTAAATTCAACACGGCAGGGTTAAACGTCCCATCAAACCCCCGTATCACAACCCTCCTCAACCTCCCCGCATCCCGAAACGCAGTAGCCTCCAAAGGCTCCATACGAAACATCCAACTATCCCGCAAGAATATATCCACCTCTTCCAACACCGGAAACGACCCCACCGGTAAAGTAATCAACGCGTACATCTGTTCTCCAGATACATTCTGAATCTCGAGTTTCCTGATCCGGTACGTATGAGGTACGATGAGATCGATAGGGAGTATAGGGTGTCGTAAACCGGGTAACGGGAACGGAGCCCGAGGGGCAGTGTTAATCTTAAACGAAAGCGGACGATCGCGACATCGATTAAGCCACAAACACAACGCGTTTAACGCGTGGGTATTCCTCCTCGGCCGTGTATTCAACGCCACTTCAAATTCGTTCCAAAGTTCCTGAGTATCGAGTGCCAACGAACGCCACGATGAACAGACACGCGTGAGCAACAGAGGTGCTTCTTCAAGACGGGGAGGGAGGTGTACAGTTTCAGGAAGACACGCGACGAATATTTCTCGTAGGATTTCTAGGGGTAGGCGTTTATACGGTGCGAGGGCGATGCGATATCGTTCGGTTTGGTTATATAATTGGTCACGTCTTGTAGATAGGGACTCTAGGCGACGTTGGGTCCGAGCAATATTAGATTCGAGTTGTTTGAGCTCGAGGGTGGCATTGGTCAAGCTGGCTCGAATTCTGCATGCATCCAGGTCCGAGGGTATGATGTCGTTCAGTGAGGAAAGGGGAATATTTCCCAGGTCCACCAGTTTGGACCTAATGGCGTGTCTGTCAGCCTTGGGGCAACCGTCGTAAGGAATGGACACTGGCCTGTGTGGTTTGTGTTTCGGACGCCTGTGAGCGATCGGCATTGAGGATGGTATGATGAGGCAGGACGTTATGTGAGGCTAGTTAAAGAACTGGCGGGCATGCACCTGACACGCGGCAAACAGGAGGACATAGGTTCCGTGACTTGGGTGACGGTAATTAGTCGCCTGATCGACGAACGCTCCACTGCTGAGATGGCCACACCCTTTGTCCGTGCTCACCTACCCACAGCACCAGGTGGGCTGCTTGGACTTTTCACGGAGCGATATCAACACCATCCCCGCGCAGCAATAATGTGCAGAAACACTCACGAAATATGTTCATGCGAAAAGGACAAGCCTGCCAGAATAGGGGGGACTATCAAGATCCGTGAATGAGCGGGACAATCCTCGGGGTCACGGTCCCGAGGAAGTTGAGCCACTGGTGGTCGAGCTTCTTGAGCAGGACCCAGTATTTCTGTAGGATCTCGGCGGACATGGTGGCTGGGTGGAGAAACCGCTCACATCCGTCCTATGTTTTCTTTATCAAGCGGCGCAACTCGGGCGATGGGAGCATATCATTCGGGTTCCTTCGGACCCAGTCTCCATCTTTGATGACTAAGCTCATCGAGTGTCTAATATCACTTACTGAAAACGCCAGCACATACACTCTGATACCAAGTCAGGGGGTGATCTTGGAGCGTGACCAACCACGTTACACTTGACGAGACCACTACTCTCTCCCAAACACAAGCACCTATGCCATCCAGATTTACACTAGTTCTCCGGCTCTACCTTCGATATCTCTACCAAGAATGCAAATTTACAGCGGGTTCGGGGCTGGATTTCCAAACCCAATGCCACTTCGTCTGATACAGCCAATACCATTCCTATGTAACATTGCGATGTCTACTTCGGACACCGACAATGCTCCAATGCTCCTGATCTTTTCTGCTCGTCATTGACAAATATATGCATAAAGGACCACAATAACGTCGCTTTATAATTTTTATCCACTACGATATGTGCGGTAAATAGAGAATCAATATTAACACCGGGGGACAATAGTTCTGGAAAGAGCATTTGAGGACTCCATCCGGTGTAGTGCATCCTGGGCACCTCACGTATGGAAAAGGGGTATCATAACCATGACCTGATAAGCGCCGTACAACGACAATTGTTCTGGCACATCGCTACCCATCGCCTCACAGCGTTATTCATATCTCGAACGAACGGGTACTCAATGTATGCTTCGTAAAAGCACAGCACGTTGAACAAAATCGTGCTACATCAGGTAACTGAGAAGAGATGGCAGTGAATAAGACGTTATAAGAGTGACAAATAAGTTCCGCACCACGTTTAACGGAGATTTTGGTCGAGTTGTAGCGACAATCAAGAACAGCCAACGAGGTGCAGAATGAATGGCCTAGGATGCACCGGTGGTGATAACGAGGCTCACTCGTTATGGAAGGATGGTTGCATATTGAGCAGGTTCCCTGACAGACTTGATGGTAGGGGGAATACCAGCCGAGACAGCATGCAACTGAAAGCAATTAACACAACTTGTGTAGGCTGGAAGCCTGCTGCAAACATATCTACCTCCAACATAGAATTCCATGCTTGCGGTAGACAAAATGTGACGTTGGGGGGCACGGAAGGAAAGCAGCATACCTTCAGACTGTATCAAGAGCACAGAGACAGAGAGAGCAGGATACCACTCGCGTAGGGTCTCTGCTTCTTCCAGTGGCGCTGCGGAAGCTTGACATTGTAACAATAGTCAATCCATCGGTGCCGTCTCCAAAATTCCTCCTCTATGACGAGATACTTGAAAAGCTGTCCGAATTTTTGGGTTATTGGCGCCTAGATGCTCTTTTCTTGAAGATCGAAGACGGCTCGAACATCGTCTACCAGACATCTATATAAATCGGCCAAGTCCGTCACAAACACTTGAAAGGAACTTGTATATTGTGCCTCCAGCTACCCTGCTTCCCTTCCTAAGGTATTCGATCCCTAATGCTAAGACCACTCAAAGTCTGAGAGTTAACGCACGGTTGTAGACTAAAATGAGGACTTACCAGCACCGCGTTGGTTTTGTCGGGCCTGGCCTCTTTTAAACAGAGATGGTCAGCAGAATGTTCTACATGGTTCCCCTCCAATTTGCCAAACACCATAATTTCCTTCACTACCTTTGTGAGCCGCCGTTTCTTGATACAACCCGCACTCGTGTGATGATCTTCGAAAAGGTCGCCAAACCTCCCATCAAAGTTGCCGGAGTGTTCCTGCACTATGGGGATCGGAGCTCGGCTGGCGGCGTAGACACCATCCTCCCTCCTCCAATGCAATGTCACACCCAGTTCATCACCTCGATGCCCCAACGTCCTCTGATCATGCGAAAGAAGTATTCAACATTCCACACACCATTTCCTTCCACCCTTGGAGGGTGGAGCGTGGTTCCTTAACGACTGGAATCAACCCTCCGAGCGCGCTATGCCATCAAGAGGCATCCGACATCCGACTATCATTTCGACTTTGTATTTCGCATTCAAAACATCACAGTCGTTGTATTTGCAGATGGTACTTAGGAACAAAACGTCGCCATGAATCATAATACTTGTACTTTCTTTTCTTTTTACGTTCTCCTGACCGTTTTCCTTGTGATATAGCAATTTCCGTACTGTACGAAATCCCCATGGACTGTAGCATAAACGCCTGGTAGTAGATACGACGAATGCAACTTTTGCTTACCCCATTCTGCGCTGCTCTTTGCTCTCTACCTCATTTCAACTCACGACGACGCCAGACGGACACCGGCACCTTTCGCTATCATGCGCAGACTCTTTTTTCCCCCCTTATTTGAAGATTCTAAATTCTCGCCCGCGGCTGGAGTTGAACCCCATCCTAGAACTTTATCTAACTCTTACTCGTCTCTTCAGCATCTCCAGATTTCGCCCTCGCAGATCAGATGGAAGTGTGGCGATAGGTGCGCTGTCGTTCTCGGGATAGCCAGTGGAGTAAACTCTCCCGAGTTTCAAGAGTTCAACCAAAGATATTGATGACCTGTGTCCAGCGATGCCCAGCAACGAATGCATGTGCTCCTTACTCAACAGTTGGAAGTAGGTTACAAAAGTGCGTCATGCAGTTGCCAATGCCAATTATGGTGATTCTTGCTGATGAGGTTAATGCCAATACGTGCCGGAGAGATGGAAAGCCCCGTGCCCAAACTGAACCTTGCAACTTTTAATGATGGATCATTGGACTGCAATAGAGGCGACAGCGCGTCGTCTGACTCGGGCGGTAGTGGAAACGAGGTAAGGTAACAGCAACGACCCATCTGGCGTATGCACTGAGGATTTTGGTTGGGGGAGCGTCGTAGTCGCTGCATTCCCCCTCTTGCTCTCACCCTTGGGTACCATGACAACAATCCTGGCAATGGGATATGACAAAGAACTTTGTTGTTTCCGGACTCTGTGGACTTCTCTACTATACATTTCAACAAAGATATGAGTACATCACCCACTTGAGTGGGTTGCTGCCGCCCTAGTATATGGCCGCCTTCTCCACCAGACCCGCCGTCTGTCAGAGAAACGCAGGGTTTCATCTAATAAGCAGTCCGAGATCAATCTTCTTATTCGCTGGGGCAGATACTGCAAACACACCTTATAGTGCTAACGAAAGCTCAGGGTTCCTGGATGAACAATCGGCGGCTTACTACAGTAAGTCTCTTATACTAGTGTCCAAGACCAAGAGTAGTACGTACTGGCGGATCAATGCCCAACTGATCATAAAATGCATCGACATCAGCGTGCAATAACTCTCCATCCTGTTCAATCAGGGAGGAAAAAGGATCGCCGCTGGGGAGGGTCGCAATGGCTGCGAATAAATCCTCAACGGCGGGTGTCAACTGGCTATTAACCTCATCAACAATAGCGGCATAATCTGCCTCTGGTATAGGAAGTGGAAGGCTCTTTGCGACAATAAGGATCAGTCTGTGTGAGGGGTCAGCCCCAACTTACCTCTACATCTGCCACCCCATTTTGAAATCCTTGATCCAAATTGGTGAGCTCGGTGTGAATTTGCTAACAGATGTTGACCTGGCGATAACAACGCTGTGAGGGACGCATGGACTTACCAACGCTTGAGTAAGCGTTCCACCCGTCGATGGAAGCTCAGATATGGTAGTAGCAGCAGTGTTCGATTCGTCTGTCAGTTCCGCAATCAGGGCTTCAATATCTGATGGTGTACTTCTCTTCTGAGGAAGAGACGACACAACAGAGCAGAAGAGAGCCAAAAAGAAAGCGTATAGGATATTCATCGCAACGACGTCGTTTGAGCCGCGAGCCCACATTTCTTTTATCTAGATACGTGCCGTCTGGCGAGGATCATGACAGGATTTTGACAGCAAGCGCCAGGTCTTCAACATGCGAACCACCTGAGCATTGACTCTAGCGGTGAGAAAACTCTAACATATGACAGCTCTGTCGCCGATGATGGCGAAACCATTTGTGCCCATCAGAATAAAGGTACCTGACTTGAGTCCCGCAGCGTACAAAGCAGCTGAAATTATAGGTCATGCGACAAAACTGGTACGTCAATGTGTCAATAGAGTCACCCGCTTATGCTGAAATTAGAACAAGAACATTCCTGAACCTTACCCTGCATGATTATGACACTGTAAGAGTCCGTGATAAATCACTGAATACGGTGAACTCTCAAACAGAACATCATCTGTTCGTTTGACAGCACCAATCTGGGTCCTTACACCTTTTGCCCAGCCAAAGCTCTCCCTCAGTGTACAAAGCAGCTGAAATTATAGGTCATGCGACAAAACTTTATACATTGGTACATCAATGTGTCAATCAAGTCACCCGTTTATGCTGATATTAGAACAAGAACATCCCTGAACCTTACCCTGCATGATTATGACACTGTAAGAGTCCGTGATAAATCACTGTCTATGGTGAACTCTCGAACAGAACATCATCTGTTCGTTTGACAGCAACAATCCGGGTCCTTACACCCTTTTCCCAGCCAAAGCTCTCCCCACACTTTAATTAACTTCATCATCTCTTCTGCCGCATTATCTTCTACCGAATCCGTGGCCAACGCACACAAGTATAGGTTGGGCGGACGGGGATATGCTTCTCGAGTGGGAGCCAGGCAAACCGATGAACACCCTGTTTTCCCTGGAATAACCGCACTCAAATGAGCCTATGATTTCTGACAAAAATGCGACGACTAGGAAGAACATCTCATGACTACCACACATCTTTCTCACCTTCAGTCTGGAGAAAAGTCAAAAGCAATTTGGGAAAGCGGCCTTCCACATCAAGCCATCCTCAAGAACCTCTCAGTTGATTGACTCAGGTTACTGACAGCGATGCCGCTTTCAACATGCTATCGGATTTCTGACTACAACACCAACATTGCATTTAGGTGCTACTTGGTGCCAGTTACGCTGATTGTTGTGAGCGTGATCGCTGACAGCGCCGTTCGCAAAGAAAATGACAATCATACGTATTATCCCGCCTCATGAGTACTAGAAACAACACAAGAATAAAAGGTGGAGGCATCCAACCAGAATGAAGCAGCTTCACATCCAATCCAGCTACAATGGTCACCCTTCTCTCTCTCGCTCTCACTTTCATTGCTATCTCCAGTGCCTGGGCCGGGGCAACTCCCATCAAGCATAGCAGTAGCACTGAGGACATTCTCTCCGCCATTGCTGAAATCTCCACTGCCACTTGGTAGACCAAACCTCGACAGCCTTATCACCGCATACCCCCTCAACCAGTGGCACCCTCATAGGCACACTCGTAAAGATCCAAACCATTATTTCCTTCGTCGATCCGTACTCAACAACCCCATTCCGCGCTGACGACATCCTAAACGCCATCCTTGCCATCGAGCCAACTCAACCATCGACCACGCACTCAAAGGTACCGTCGACAAGAAGCCCACCCGCCTTTGAGGGTCAGTATACATATGCTTTCTCATAAATGACTGAACTGAATAAATTTAGCACAGCGACTTCTCTACTATACATTTCGACAAAGATATGAGTACATCACCCACTTGAGTGGGTTGCTGCCGCCCTAGGATATGGCTGCCTTCTCCACCAGACCCGCCATCTGTCAGAGAACCGCAGGGTTTCATCTAATAAGCCAAACCGTAGTCCGAGATCAATCTTCTTATTCACTGGGGCAGATACTGCAAACACACCTTATAGTGCTAACAAAAGCTCAGGGTTCCTGGATGAGCTATTGGCAGCTTACTAGAGTAAGTCTCTTACTAGTGTCCAAGACCAAGAGTGGTATGTACTGGCAGAACAATGCCCAACCGATCATAAAATGTATCGACATAAGCGTGCAATAACTCTCCATCCTGTTCAACCAGGGAGTACAAAGGAGTATTGCTGGGGAGGGCCGCAATGGCTGCGAATAAATCCTCAATGGCGGGTGCCAACTCGCTATTAACCTGATCAACAATAGCGGTATAATCTGCCTCTGGTATAGGAGTTGGAAGGCTCTTTGCGACAAATGAGGATCGATCTGTGTGAGGGGTCAGCCCCAACTTACCTCTACATCTGCCGCCGCATTTTGAAATCCTTGATCCAAATTGGTGAACTCGGTGTTAATTTGCTAACAGATGTTGACCTGGCGATAACAACGCTGTGAGGGACGCACGAACTTACCAACGCTTGAGCAAGCGTTCCACCCGTCGATGGAAGCTCAGATATGGTAGTAGCGGCAGTGTTCGATTCGTCTGTCAGTTCCGCAATCAGGGCTTCAATATCTGCTGGTGTACTTCTCTTCTGAGGAAGAGACGACACAACAGAGCAGAAGAGAGCCAAAAAGAAAGCGTATAGGATATTCATCGCAACGATGTAGTTTGAGCTGCGAGCTCACATTTCTTTTATCTAGATATGTGCCGCCTGGCGAGGATCATGACAGGATTTTGACAGCGAGCGCCAGCTCTTCAACATGCAAACCGCCTGAGCGTTGACTCTAGCGGTGAGAAAACTCTAACATATGACAGCTCTGTCTCCGATGATGGCGAAACCATTTGTGCCCATCGGAATAAAGGTACCTGACTGGCGTCCCGCATCGTACAAAGCAGCTGAAATTGTAGGTCATGCGACAAAACATTGGTACGGCAATGTGTCAATCAAGTCGGAAATATCTAGTCACCCGTCCATGCTGAAATTAGAACAAGAACACTCCCGAACCTTTCCCTACCCGACGATGGCGCTGTAAGACCGCAGTCGTTTTCACCGTGATAAATCATTGCATATGGTGAACTCTCAAACATTCGTTTGACGGCACCAATCCGGGTACTTATTCGGTATACACCTTTTTCCCAGCTCAAGCTCTCCCCACTCGTGATTCCTCTATTAACTTTGTCATCTTTTCTGCCGTGTTATCTTCTACCGAATCCGCGACCAACGTCCGCAAGAATAGGTTGGGCGAACGGAGATATGCCTCTCGAGTGGGAGCCAGGCAAACCGATGAACACCCTTGGAATAACCGCACTCAAACGGGCCCATGATTTCTCACAAAGATGCGACGACTAGGAAGAACATCTCTTGGCTACTGCACATCTTTCTCACAAAGTCAAAAGCATATCAAGCCACCCTCAAGGAACAACCTTTCGGTCGAGCGACTCGGGTGATTGACAGCGATGCTTCTTTTAATATGCTATCGGATTTCCGACTACAACACCAACACTACATTTAGGCGATACTCCTTCTCCAAAACGTGTTTCGACTAGGTGTGTCGGGACGATTCCTGGAGTCAGTTACGCCGATTGTTGTGAGCGTGATCGCTGACACCGCGGTTCGCAAAGAAAACGACAAATAATCATACGTATTATCCCACATCGCGAGCACTAGAAACAACACAATAATAACAGGTCGAGACAGTTCACATCCAATCCAGGTACAATTGTCAACTTCTTCTCTCGCTCTCGCTTTCATTGCTGTCTCCAGCGCCTGGGCAACTCCCATCGAGCGTAACACAGAGGACATTCTCTCCGCCATTGCCGAAATCACCGCATACCCCCTCGACCAGCGGCACCCTCATAGGCGCACTCGTAAAGATCCAAACCATCGTTTCCTTCGTCGATCCTATGATACTCAACAACCCCATCCCGCTCAGGAAATCCACAACTGCACCACTAGCTTGAACAGCGCCACTATCTTGACCGATGCCACCCCGACACTGACGACATCCTAAACGCCATCCCTCGCCGTCGAGCCAACACAACCATCGACCACGCCCTCGAAAGTATCGTCCTCAAGAAACCCACCCGCCTTTGAGGGTCGGTCTACATATGCTTTCTCAACGACCGAACTGAATAATTTAGCACAGCCCTTCCGAGATACTCTCGGCGGTGTCCCCGCTCTCGTCTTGTCCGAACCACTCTGATAGCCTCGACTGGAGGCGTCGCGACGCCTTGTTTGGCAATGCCCCCGTGAGTCATCCGATAAAAGTCTGACAAAATCTCAACTAGACCGACCTTGTCGAGCTTACAGTATGACGTCGCCATTGCTGCTTACTAAGCTCGGCGAGCAACACTTAGGCCGGAGAAGACTTAAAACAGTCGAATTAATAACAAAATATATTACAAGTTCTACAGCAAAAAAACGACGGGTATAACAAGTACATCATCACACCAAATGTCCAACAGCCTTCTCCAAAGCCATCACCACATCCCTCACCAAATCCTCCTCCTCCTCCACCCCCACACTCAACCTAACCAACCCATCACAAATCCCCAACTTCTCCCTCTCCTCCACAGGCACACTCCCATGTGTCATCCTCGCCGGATGTTCAGCCAAACTCTCCACACCCCCCAAACTCTCCGCCAACGTAAACAACCTAGTCGAAACCAAAAACCTCTCCGCACTTTCCAAACCACCTCTAATCCTAAACGAAATCATACCAGAATACGGGAAATCAGTATCGGCGGAAAGATCACCGGGTAAAGATTGGATCCATTGCTTGGCGTGAGGTGATAGTGATTGCCATGCGATGTGATGGCGTTGGTGGGTGGCGAGTCCAGGATAGATCACCTCTTCAACGAATGGGCTGGTTTGGAGTGCACGTGCGACTGCTAGTGCGTTTAACCCGTGTGTCTTCATTCGTAGAGCGAGTGTCTTGGCTCCCCTTTGGGCAAGCCAGGAATCATAAGCGGATGGAATGGCGCCGATGGCGTTTTGTAAGAACCGGAGCTTGTTTGCGAGGTCCGTGTGGAATGGGGTATCGGGGAGTATGAGGGCTCCCATGACGACGTCGGAATGACCGTTGATGTATTTCGTAAGAGAGTGCAGGACAATATCTGCTCCAAGCAGGAGGGGAGAAGAGTAGAAGGGGGAGAGGAAGGTATTATCGACGAGAATAAGGGGTGGGTTGTCTAGTTTTGAGATGTGTGCTCGGATCGATGGAATGGAAATTAAACGAAGTGTTGGATTAGTCGGGGTTTCGATCCAGATGAGCTATATGGTCGAGGTGAGGTGAGAGATTGCACTCGATAGTAATGAAAGAAACGAGCACACCTTGGTGTTTTCCCGAATTTGGGAAAGAAGCTCTTGTCCATCCTCGCTCAAGTTCTCCAAATCGACAAATGTCGTTTCTACACCCTGGGTCTCCTTGGCCACTTGGGTCATGTATCGGAACGTGCCACCATAGACATCGTTGACGCTGATGACGTGAGCACCAGGCCCAAGCGATTGGAGTACAGTTGCCGTTGTCGCAGAACCTGAGGCAAAGGCCAGGGCATGACGACCGCCGAGTTCTAATGCAGCCAAGGTACGTTCCAGAGCATCACGATTAGGATTCGCAGAACGGGAATATTCGAACCCCTGGGGAGGGCGGAAACTGTCAGCTCCTACGGGGGCATTAATCCGGAGTGGGTTAACTACGCACCTTGTGAATACCAATGGCATCTTGTTTGTATGTTGTGCTCAAGGATATGGGAGGGATGACAGCGCCAGTTTCAGTGTTTGGTTCCGAGCCGACGTGGATGGCGCGTGTGCTGAAGCCTTCTAAGCGGTGAGATTTTTTGAGGGAGCCGTTGAGATGGCCGTTAGTAGATGCAGAGGTATGTGTGAGGTCTAGGGCAGGTGCCATTGGGTGTTTGCGGGGACGAAGGTGATAGCGACATGGTTAGGAATGAGATTATATATATATATGTGTTTCGTTCGCCCGAGTTGTCCTGTCAGCGGGGTGGATCTAACCGAGCCCCCGGCAATTTGCAAGAATGGCGAGCTCAGCGCACGTGATCCCTTCTGCCTCCTCCTTCGCTCTATTCTTAAGTTTCATTCGGCCTGTATGTCTTTTTGGCATCTGCCAAAAGCACCCTTTCCACTACTAGTCATTTGTCATTCGCACTGATCGCTAAGCTTAGGTCCCTCCCCGCAGCCTACGTAACACGCACGCCATGCCCGGACGGGGGTAGATGTCGACATCGTTATTCGATGCTCGCCACTCACGCAACCTTCGGATCAAGACAAAGCTGACGAATCCTGCACTACTGACTCATAGTTCTCAATCTCCCACTGCACAAGCGATCAAGAGCCCTCATGGCAATCATCAGCATTAGCCCCCCCGCTTACGGCTCATAGTGAATAAGATGATTGCATCGCTTTCAATGTCCATCCCAGGGTTCGACTTTGCAATCCATACTGATCATGTCGCACTCCTTGTTCCTGCCTCCAGCAGTCGCTCACGCTGTCATTTACCAATTCGAGAAGCCAAGATGTCACGTACGGCGCCCCTTCATAAAAAGCACAGTACGTCATTCGTACCCCAATGGAAAAACCATCCCATAATATCACTCTACCCCCATCCTTCATCGAATCTCTTGTCTCGTTAGCTTCTGTACGCTGGGTCGGTAAGGGAGCCCTGTAATTTCAATGAATCTTCTTTTTGCACGACCAAGGCATCCCGCGAACGAAATACCAATATTGGACAACCGGATCTTGGCAACGCCTTTTTCAGATCCGCCCGCGTAGATATAAATGGAAAGCACACATGCTGGCTAAAGAACCCAAAAGCCATAACAAGCTTGACCTTGGACTGTTTTAGCCTGTTAGATAAACCCCTGTGGTTTGCTTCGGGACGGACGGACGATGGTGAGTTTGGTGGAGGGAGCCTAGGGCGGCGGCAACAACCCGTTCAGGTAGGTGGGGTACTCATATCTTCGTGTACAGAGGTTCCACCGAGTCCGAAAACGACAAATCGTGTCCCGTTTCTAGGACTGTCATCGCGATACCAAAAAGTTAGGGCAGGAGAAGGAATACGGCGACTATGACAGCTCCACGAGGTGTGTCGTTGCTGTTACCTTCCCCAGTTCCCACTTCCGCCTGGGCCAGACAACCCACTGTCACCTCTATTGCACCCCAATGATCCATCATTAGAAGATACAAGGTTCAGCTTGGGCACGGGATTTTCGTTCCTCTGGCACATGTCGGGTATAGATTATGCGTTTCTAGGGAACATTGCAGAATGTCTATTGTTAGATTAAGGCTGTTCGCCTCACCCCATTGTGTTCTACAAGAGACAAGTAGTATGTGTGTACTTGCTCACAGACCATCTGTATTTAGTATATAAGAGCTGTACATTCACTTGAATAAATAGCTTGCTTTATCTGAAGCATCTCCACACTCTAAGCTCTACTGGTTGTAAATCTTAGATGCAAGCTCTTGTAGTTAGATGAACTACTGCACATGTAGTGTTCTGTTGCAATCCCATTATCAACACATCAATCTGCAGTCGTCCATAAAGTCATATCACTGTGGATCTACCTCCATTAACTCTGTCTCTGGAGATCATGGCATATGCAAATGAAGGACAATGCTATGCCACCTCAAACAACAGGTTTCTGTGCTTGTCCGATAACTCAAATGGGCAGCCCATGACATAATACAAGGTTCAAAACTGCGTGCTCAAATTGCTCATGGTTCAATAAGATTTCGAGTTCTTATTGGTATGATCCAATACATACCGTGGAAATTGAGGACGTCCGACGTACTAGGCAAGTTGTGTCTGGTGAAACCTCCAGGTGGTATGTATCTCCTTCACCATCACGTCGTTCAAGGTCCCACCAGTATTTATATACGTCCCAGGGTGAAGCTGAGAGGTCGAAATCCAGGAACATCATGACTGGAATTGACTTTCACAGGATCGATTCAACATTCAACCTTTTGGGGCTGAATGATACCTCCAGTCCCTTTCACGTCCTTCGCTTAGATTCTGCCTACTCAAGAGCAAAGCTAAGAGATGGAGAGAGATCAATTGACCAGGGTCCGACCAGGTGCCAGAGTGAGACTCGGACTCTCCGATGCTTTGCATGTAGGTATAACGTAGGGTTAGTGTCTGGCTGCATTACCGAGCCCATATGGCTAAGGAAGAGATAGAGAGCCTGTCAATCTACGTAGCCCCAACGAGATGTTCAATCAGCCTTAGCTTGATTTCACTCCACTTTCAAGCGTACCTTCCTGAGCAGATGCGTAGCGCTTTCCCCGGAGTTCTAGTGTAAGTTCTCGCGAATTAACATGCGTTCGATTGGGTACGGTGAGTTAGGTGCAAATGCGTCCATGTGTAAAGTAGCATCATTCCGCGTAGTCCACCCAAAACTGGAGGGTGCATTAAGATACAAGTTGGGACAGCCGTGCGGTCCAAAAGTTAAAGGCACACGGGTATCCAATGACTATAATCGACTATAATCACTGAGTGTATGTTATTGAAAATGTTCCCATCAGGTCCTAGGCCGTGGGAAGATAGGACACTAGACAACTACATCAAAAGTCCTCACACACGATTCCTTGCATACCTCCAGAGATGTCGACAGCGAGATACCACAGACTACCGTCCTCACCGACTCGCAGCTCGTCGGACATACGATTAACGGCCAGGAGAAGCTCTTCTTTTGAAACCTCCACTTCTGCCTCTACCTCATCCATCACCCTACTCGACGACGAGGACTCCTCCGAACGAGGGTCACTCCGGCATCTACCTGCATACGACTCCGACCCACGCTTTCGCCAACCAAAACCATCACCATATGCCCGTGCTGCACTCCTCCTCTTTCTCGTCGTGATCATATATTTCGCATTCGTCATGCGCGCAGAAGTATTTTGGACTATCATTGCCCAGCAGGAGGAGCGAATTCAATCGGAAAGCGAGAAGTGGGCTGAGTGGGCAGGAGCTCAGGTGAGTGTGTACCCCTCTACTCTGTAAAACCTTGACAAAATGAACGTTTGTTAGGACTCTTATTGAATCTTCCCAATATTCCTTCGCCTTCTTCTTGACTTTCTTTTCTGCCAATACCTCACTCTGGGACTTCGCCGCTTGTTTATCTGAACTGCTTTACATGACTTTGTACTACCTGGCCATTTGCTTGCTCGTAATTGCAAGTTTTGTTGCCCCTATACCCCAATCCTGGTCCCTATGCACGCGCCAAATATGCTTTCCAGCCCAGCGGCATCCAGGTGGTCGTCCACCGCAGGGCAGACGGTAAAGGCTTCCAAATCCTGGACAGATCCTTCACCAATGAAGTATGTTGATGGGTAATCTCTAGTTCAGCCGAAGAGCCCCCCCAGTCAATGAACAAACACTAACCCGTGCTGTTCTACCTCCAATACCCTGCGCCGTGACTTTTTCTTCTTTCACCCTCCCTGGGTCTCTGCAGATGCTCGCTTCTTACCGTACAGCCCTTTATTGGGTGCTCCAGATAACGTCTTTCTCCCTTAGTTTAGTAAGTGCATTGCTCGACGCGTTCGAATGCATTCTATCATAACCAGCTCAATCCTTCCTAGGCTTATCGTCCTCGAGGATGCTCACCACCTACCTCTGCTTTTTGTTCACAATATCCAGGCTATCCCTCTCGTACGTGATGTAATGGACATTTCCAACGCCCCTACATCAGTAAAATCAAATTTTTACTTTTTCCGAACTTATTCAACTTAACATCGAAAATAAGTTAGAAATAAGTAAAAATCTTTAAGCAGGTTTTAGATGAGCCTTAATCTACTTATTTCCTTACTTATGGCCAACTTACAATAAGTTTGAAGACAAGTCACCAAAGGATCTATAACATGATAAAGTTTTACAAGACTGACAAGCATTTCAAGGATTTTCAAGGTCAATAGCAAGAATATGCTCAAGTCTTTTATAAGGGCAATTTTTTAATCTTCAAGGTATATTTAAGAAATTGGTAAGGTGCAAAATAAGTGACTTCAAGTAGTAATTAAGATTATGGGTCAGAGCCCAAGCATTTACAGAGTGATTTCAAGTGACTTCTAAGTCTGCAAAAGTATAAAGGTTTCTATTAGCAAGTCCTTATAAAAGTGAGATAAGGATCTAAATGCTTCTAAGATATGATGGCAAGTTTGATTTTAAATAAGATAAGAAAGCACAAAGTATCAGAAACAGTGCAATAAGTCTGTCTCACACCAGAATAAGGGTCGGAAAGGTGGGGAAAGTGAAGCCAATCATAAGACAAGATATGGCAAGGCAGCCATGACAACAACACAGAATATTAAAAACACCACTAAATTAAATGACACTGCCCTGTGTGGTTCAACTGTAGATTCGAGGATGCTCAGATACATCTGAAATGAGGATTAGACTTGCAATATGACATTTAAGGGACAAAATACCAGTTATTTCCTTTAGTGGAGTCTTTCTTTGGCTTGCTACTACTAGCAGGTCATGCCATGGATGATTTGAGTGGTATCGCCTTATTCCCACTTGACATAGCATTGTTCCCAGTTGATGTCACCTTCTTATCCCTAGCTGACGTTGCTTGCTTGTCCCTAGTTGATGTTGCCTTCTTTTCTCCTGTTGACAGTATCTTCTTGTCTCTGGTTGACACCATCTTCTTATCCCCAGCCATCAAGTTTGAAACTGGCTGCCTTGATTTCAATTTGATGGGCCTATTGTCTGTGGTTGATGAAGCCATGGTTTGTTCAATGGCTGGCTTGGGCTCAAGGATCAGTGATGAGCTTCAAAGATCTACTATACTGCCCCACCCTATAACTACAGTCCTATCATCAACCTCACTTTTGCTTGCAGATCCATCAATGATGCAGCTTCAGGGATCACTTGTATTGGCAGGTAAGTCACCAAGGCTATTACATCCTCTTCTTCGAGGATTTCCTCCATTTTGGCAGCAGGGATGGTGTTGATTGAGGCAAGATACTCCCTTGTCTGCTTGCCCCATGTTGTAGCCGAAAATGAAGCATACCCTGCAGTTTCTACTCCCTTGCTGTTAAGCTGAGTTTCAAAATCAATCTTACATAGTTTGCCAGCAGAAGTCTCTGGTCGTACTTTGAGCACTTTCACCACTATAATGGAGCCATTAGCCCAAAGTTGTAGAGCACATTCAGCCTTTAAACAATAGTCAGATGAAATAACAAAGGAATAATCTGAACTCACAGCAGCTGCAGCAAGGGCAAGGGCACCCTGCAGATGCTCATCATTCTTGAAGGTCAAACCTTTGATCCATTCAATGCCTTCAACAAGTTTGGAAGCAGCCATGGAAATGCTAATATATCCCAAGTCAGTAGAGCTAAGCAGAGCACACAACACCCACCTCTGGGTTATCTCCATTGGTATGGTTATAGATAAACCATTAGTGTTCAAGCTATTGTGTTGCCCACCTGTGTCACTTACTGTCAGAGTTACTGAAACCTGGGTTGCTGTCAAAAAAACTGATTAGGGACCAGATGGCAGCATTCTGAATATTTGTCCTCCAGGTATCACTGAGGCATTGCAAGACCTGCAATGGTGTTAATAGGAAACATTTGAGGATATGGATACATACCAATTTATACATGGGGCTTCTCTTCCCATCCTCCAATTCGTAGTCCTCCCCCACATAAACATTACCAACTGTGCCTCAATAAAATCATCACTATCGACCTTCCAGGGGTTGAGACTCATGGCCACCCAAGCTACAATGGTTGCCAGGATCTTCTGGAATGGTTTCCGGATGTTTTCTAGGAGCTGTTCACTCTTAGCTTGACTGCTTGGTAGCTTACTGTCTTCTTTGAGCTTGACTAAGCCCTTGGAGAAGAGGAAAGTGAGCTTAGGGTTAAATGTTACTGTCGATGATCAGACTTACTTCACTATTAAGACACTGTTTGCCTTTCACTGGACTGTTTGCTGCAAAATCCCTTTCTGTCCCATTTCTGTCATTGTGATCTGAGAGTCCATCCATTCCCAGGTTGCCATCATTCATGTTGACTTCTACGATTGTATGTGCTGCCTTATAAGAATCCGAGGTTGCTCTACTAGGATCAGAGGTCTTGGGAATTGCATGTGGTTTCACCTTTGTTTTGGCCACAGTCTTGGATCTGTGTTATGGACCCCAATTCTTGTCTGTCAAGCTTTCAAGCCCTAGTTACAAGGCATCTTTGGTGGGCCCAGACCAGCTGGTTTACCTCCCAATCCAATCAGACAGCCATCGCAAGCTCGTTCCTCCAGGCTACCCCTCTGCTGGTCTCCATTCTAGGGCCCAATAACCAATTTCTTCATGCACGTTTTGTCCTCCTGTCTCATCATTAATCATTCCTCCCAAAACCTAGTCCTTCTGCTATTTTGATTGTTTCATTATCCCTGGTTGTCCAGATGCCAAACGGACACTCCTCACTTTGAAATTCACTGTAGTTTCACGATAGTTTCAGCTCTCCCCTGACTCTGATAATTGTTTCAAGGACTTTCAAATTACTAGTTACTTGACTACCT